>APFE031288253.1:99207-123639 GCA_000404065.3 Pinus taeda | reverse complement strand
ATAATATTTGACTTTTCTATTTTTAGCCTGGCAGTCTAAAAATAGACTCCGCCCATATGTCTAAAAATAGAAGTCCATCTATTTTACCAACATGACCAATCATCCACAAATAGCATCCTGCAACTCATAGACCATGATCCATATGTCTAAAAATAGACATAGTCTAAAAATAGACTTGCGCCAAAAATAGCCTGCGGGCCCACTTAGTGAAGGCGACTCCTTTCCACTAAGCTCCATCATCTTGTTGCATTCTCAACAAGCATTTCTTGTTGGAAACTTTTCAACAGATTGGATTTGTGCTTTTCAAGTGATCCGTCAACTTTATACTTATTCTTGTAGGCCCATTTGCAACCAATTGGTTTGGTTCCCAATGGAGGTCAACTAGATTCCAAGTTCCATTCTTTGTCAAGGCATCATACTCCTTTTGCATCGCTTCTTTCCATTCATCATGAGAAAGAACTTCTTTGAAGGAAGTTGGTTCAAAAATTGTAGACAAATTCAGTTCACAATCATAAGAAACATTCATATCAACAAGTGAATCAGAATCATCTACATCACCTCCATTTTCATGGTTGAATTTCTTGTTCCTGTATTTACAACCTCATCAGAATGAACACTTTCAAGTGTCTTTGTCAACCACTTTGGGGGACCTTTCTTAGATGGTCCAGGCTACTCAATTGACTAAGTTGGGACTAAATCAAGATTGAGTCTCCTAATTCTATCTATCACACATTCAAATTATCATCGTGGTTGGAATTTCATGTGGGGGAGAGAGTGCTTCAAAAGAAGATTACATAGATTCATCTAGTATATGAATCCCCACTTCAAGATGTGGAATATGATTATCAAATTCTTGAAATGATTTTCATGTCTGAATCTATCCAAGTGATCAAGATGCTACTCGAGAACATTGTTAGCTTTGGAAGGTTTAAGAAAGATTACATCTCTAGATACAACAAAATTTTTATTAACTTCAACATAGAAACGGTATGCTTTAGAGGTATTTCAATACCCCAAGAAGGTACACTTACGACTCCTTGCACCGAGTTTGTCTCTCTGTACCTTTGGTATCAAGGCATAAGAGGTGAAATCAAAGACCCTGAGATGATTTACCGAAGGAATGTGGTCATACCACATTTATTAAGGAGTCTTGTTTCTAATAGCATTAGATGGACATCCATTCTTTACATATATAGCACATAGAACTGCATTAGCCCAAAACATTAGTTTTACATTCTTGAAAAACACCATGGAACGTACCATATTTAATATTGTCCTATTCATTCTTTTAGCTCATCCGTTTTGTTGGGCATTATAAGGCACAATTGTTTGATGTTTGAGCCCATGTTTGTGAAGATAGTTTTCAAATTCATTTGAAGTGTATTATTTTCCATTATTAGTGTGAATAGATAAAATATGAGATTGTGCATCATTTTCAATCCATGTATGAAAGTTCTTGAATGCTTGAAAAGCATCAGATTTGTTCTTCAATAAATAAACCCAACACATTCTAGTGTATTCATCAATAAATGTCATCATACATATATATTTCGATTTGCAGAAGGAACATGCATTGGACCACATAAATTTGAATGAATGAGTTCAAGTTTTCTATGTGCTCTGGAATGTGAATCATGAAAATACTGTTTGCTATGCTTTCCTAGACTACACACATCACATTACTTAAGTTTCCTAGGACATGTAGGAAAACCAGTAACACCATTTTTCTTCAACAAGTGAAGTTTCTCATAGTTCAAGTGTCCAAATATAGCATGCCATAATAGAATTGATGGAAATGTACCTTCATCATAATGAGAACTTGTTGTAGCAGCTACAACCACCCTCCAAAATTTTGTCCTACACCAATTTCGGAGCCTCCCTTGAGAGTTTCACTTGATGAATACACACCCTCATGTTCACTCTGTGAGCTCCTATGAGTACTTGCATCCACCTTGCTTGTTCATTTCATTCAATTTTCTGCATGCTGGTGTCAGGTCATGCTTGTGACCATGTTATGGTTATGATCAAAGTCTTCACTTTGTATGTGCTTGTTGTGTTCGCTATTAAAGCATCTATCACACTCACACCCGGAGTCACATTCACTATCGTGTAAGTGTCGTCTTGATCAATGAATGGTAAATCACAAGTGTCACGCTTATCACTTGCACCATTGGTCAGTCATGTTGAACATGTTTGTCTGGATGGTCTGGGTCATTTCATCATCGAGGCGTGTGAGTGTGTGATGTATGATCAGCCATTTATTTTTTGATTGATCACACACTTAGTGATTTTGCTGAAGATTTGACAACCAGACTCCCCTCTGATGGCCAGACCATCACCCCGCTATTGACTCGATTGATTTTCAACCAGAACAACATAGAAGCACCAAGCTAGTCTTTTCAAGTTGCGCTGCTTGAAAGCAATTCATTCAACTTTCATGTTGACCACCCAGAAAGTCTGACCCGAAAGTCACCCCAGGACCGACTCCGATAAAATGTTTATGTAGAGGTCACTAAAATCACTTGTTCAACTCACTGAGGAAATTGTGCAGACAATCTGGATAGATACCAAGTTCCCATCGCTGTCTCCTTCAGAAAATTACGCATTTTCCCTGTTAGTAATCTGGATAGTCGACCAGCTGCTCATCCAAGAAATTGTGCAGTTTTCATGAATAGGCCTTCTACTATCCAGTAGTCTGATCAGTTCAAAAATTATGCAGAGATGATCACCAGGCCGACTTCCTAGCTTCTGTGAAATTTTCCTGCCAGCAACTCCTAGCAATAGACTGTCAGTTCCCTTCAGTAATCATGTAGTTTTTGCTGCCAGTGACTGAGAAGCTAACTGCCAGTTCCCTCTAGGAATTGCGCAGTTTTGGCTACCATTGACCCCAGTAGCCAACTGCCAGTTCCCTTTTGGAAGTGCGTAGTTTTGGCTGCTAGTGACCCCAGCAACCAAATGCTAGTTCCCTCTGGGAATTCCACAATTTTGGCTTCCAGTCTCCTGGGCAGTTCCTCACAAAAACTGTGCAATTTCTGCTTGTTGACCCGTCATGTAGCCCGACTCATTCCTCTAGTAAATTGTGAAAATCTAGGTATCCAACCTCTACTGCCCATTCATTATGAAAATTCTGTAGATTGTCCCTCCCAAAATTTGTGCAATTTTGCCTCCTAGCCGAGACAGCCTCGCAGATAGTCACTGTTGACTCAGATTTCCCTTCTCCATCACTCAGTGACTCTTGTGCAATTTTCATCAGCAATGCTCAGAGCCATCATCCTACTTTGTAACCTTGTCGCCTCTCTCGGTCACCTGCATCCAAAATTATCATGTGTCATGGTAGACTAGGAGGTTTTGGATTTGATGTTGCCTTGTCATGATTGAGTACAGGTACAAGTACACCAACAAAGATGGAAAGACGACAAATGGGATGAACGAAGGGAGCACATGTAGGAGGAGATGTTCACGAACAGATGAATGAATGATGCATGCAAAATGGATGAACGCGGCAAACATGCACCTTCGTGAACAGATGAGCCTGTCAAGCCTCCCAACATGCAAGCAAGGAACAAAATGCAAAAGACTCATCAAGCGAACCAAGGACCATCAAAGACTTCACGCACTTCGCCATGTAGAGGTGAAGCTATGATACACCACGAAGACATCCATCACCCAACAACACTGTAACTTGACATGCACTCCAGCAACAACATGAATGTACCAACACTATCATGTCAAATCATGTCGAGTCATGTCATGAGTCATGTTGCCTACATCTCCACTATGGGCTATGTTGTCAATCAATGTGATGTAACGTGGAAGTCCAAGAGACCAACTTATTGAACAAAGAGTCATGTAAGTCAAAAAGTCATAGAAGTGAAACAGTTATGAGGGTAGTCGAACAACCACAAGGGTTAGTTTCACCCTTGGCTATAAATACCCCCTCGTTTGTACATGCAAAGGAATTTTCACCTCAGCTCCTCCCACATATCCAAGAGAGTCTATAATCCTTTCTTTGAGGTGTATGTAGTGGCTCCAACATCCCGCACTATGGTTAGTGATGTATGGTGTAACGATGTTTCTTGGAACTTTCACTTAATTCCGAAGCCTGCTACAGGCCGACACATTTCACACATGTATTGTATCTATTGTAAGACTGATCTTTAACACTTGTAATACATGTTGCTTTAACCAGTGTTCTACATTTGAACTGTTTCATTTGTTGTAATGCATAATATATTAATGGAAATGTGTTGTATATGTTGTTAACGTTGTCTTTCCCTGGTAGAATTCTCTCCCAAACATCAAACAAACCTTTCACATGAAGCTTGCTGTAAAAATCGTTGCACTTGTTCGAACTGATCCGCTGAGTGTTGTTATATTACCTTGTATGATGTGACTACTGCATCTGTGTGGAATGCTTCTCCAGAATTTGTGCATTTCTTGTTGTGTTGTGTGTTCCTAACCAAGTTGGGACTGCATCCCATCCAACCTGGGACTCAATTTCACCCTCTCCCTCTATAGTGAAAGAACCATTGACATGAGTACACTTACACTCACTGGGCACGCGAAACTCACTTCCTGAAGACAAGGCAGACCACTCTCCTATGCTGACAAGCAAGAGTTGAGGTAAATCCTTAAGACAATGGAAACTAGGCCATCATACTGGATGGGGCTCCCACACCAAACGGTGTGAGGTGTAGTTGCGACTTCATACCGGGGTGATCCCATAAATGTTGGTGGGTCTAGCACCATCAACATTTCTGGCACTAGAACGAGGGAAGACAATTGTACATGGCTGAAATTCCCCTCACACTCACTCATCAACCATTTTGTCATGGCAGTAATTTTCACTCCCTCTTACCTACACGCAACTCTACAGTTGGTTACTCCTCACCACCTAGAATTGAACATGAGATTTCATGTCAACACCTTTGCTCCATCCATCCCATCACTTGCTGGTTCACAAAAGTAGTCGAATTGATCCCAGGCATACAACATCTTTTGTATGCATCAAAGAAGTCAAAAGCCACACCCACCAGCGTTGTCGTATCATTGGTGGAAGAAGAATTCCTTGCCACACTTGAAGGTTTGGCAGAAGCCATTGAAGACGAAGAGGAACCTACAATCTTCTGGAAATTCAAATGAGACACTCTTGTGATGTTGGGATCAAACCTTGGTATAGCAGGCAGAGGGGAAGGTAGTGGAGGAGGTGGAGGTAGAGACAAACCAACAGACTTAGAGTTGAAACCGTGAGACTCCGAAGGACAGGAAGAGGATGAAGAGGACAAAGAAGACAAAGAGATGGCTAACCCAAATCTTGAATGGATGACTTAGGGACCATTGGCTCTACTGGACGTTTTGCATAAGATGCCAAGGTGAGCGGAGAGAATCAACATTAAGTTCAACCCTGATAGCACGGTAAAGGTGAAAGATGACTTAGATAACTTCTACTTGCAGTTGTAGATCCTTGAGGTACGTTATGATGATGTAGCATGTAAATTGTTCCCATGTACCTTGGTCAGTCGCAGAGCTGCTTGGAATCACAACCTTCCACCAAAATCTATACACAACTGAGTTGCTTTCAAACACATATTCCTTGAGAAGTTCGCTGACGACAAGACCCCAGCCATGCTACTCAAAGAGTTGGGAAGCCTCAAGATGGAGGGAAAAGAGAAAGTGAAAGATTTCAATCATAGTTTTACAATTGAACAAGTTCGCAGTAGACACTAAACCTCATGACTCCATCAGCACTAACTACTACACGTATGCACTACCAACTAACATTGTGCAGTTCGTCAAGCAAGCTGTGAAACCAACACTATTGGAAAACTGTGAAGATGCTATGACTATTGAGAAAAACCTGTGTGTAGTTGGAGTTATCACGGGTTATGAATCGATGAAGGACTCCGAGGATGCGAGTAGAAAGTCCCAAGCAATAGTGAGCAAGGGTAAATACAAGGAAGCAACCGACATTGAGACCCTCACTCGTCTTGTCAAGAGCTTGTCCACTGAAATGTTTGAACTCAAAAAATGTAGAACAAACACCTTTGCAAGCAATCACCTGCCTAGGTAGAGACAGGCAGGTAGTGCATCAAGAAACAACCAGTTTGTTTCAAAAACTGCATGAAAGCCTGTGTTCTAGCTCGAACAATGTGCAGATCTGAAATTTTGTTCTTTCCACAATGAACATCATCCTTAGAACTCTTGTTCGGGCTGGAAGCGAGTCGCAAATGCTTTTTACAATTGTACATTCGATGTGGGAAGAAATATGCAGGAGAAATTGAAAGACATGGATAATGACAAATAGGTTGCACCTAATTAGCCATCAAGCTCTGAACATGTGGTGAACGCGTATCAGTGCTCGCAAACGATGGAAAATATGAACACTAAGAACCAGCCTTGAAAGAAAATTGACCATTACAATCTTAAGAGTAAAGGGGCTTCCCCAAACTTAGGAAGATGTAAGAAAAGGTCAGACTGTTGATAAGGAAGACTGATCCATTGGTCGACCCAAAGCAGAAAACACAAAGAAAGTCTCGAAGGAAAACGACGAAAAAAAACATATCCATGAGTAGCAAGCTGAACAACACTCCACCGGATAACACGAACAATGTTTTTACCCCAGACACCTTGGTGAATCTACCACCTCTAGATAACAACATTGTTGATGATATGAAGAAAACTTGGGCAAACATTAATTTGTTCGAGTTGGCTAAGATCCAAAGCCAACGAGATATCCTGTTGCGTGCATCGGGACAAACAGTGACAAAAAACATAACCTCTATTAGCAAGGGAGAAAGTACACCTCCCGGATCACTTTCAAATATGCTCAATATAATCTAGATGGAAGAAGAAAACTTAGGTTGCCCTCCATTCCTGATATCTTTTGAGATTTTCAGCTGCAATGTTCACAATTATTTGGTTGATTCCAACATGGTAGCCAACGTCATCCCGCTCTCCATCGCTAAAAGAATCACTGCAAAATGGAGCGAGACATCCACACAAATCATCCAACTTGATCGAGCATCGGTACCAGCCATTGGTGAGTTACAAGAGATGATCATTTAATTATCTCATGACAGTCAATTCCACCAATGCATCAACATAGTGGTTGTGGACATCCCGGAAGCGTATTTTCTATTACTCAGTAGAGACTAGTCCAACAAGTTAGATGGATATTTTACTACAGACTGGTCTCACATGTGGCTTTTGTATAAGGTAAAGTGAAACCAAATCTAGGTAGAATTTGAGAGGTACATGAAGCATAATGTCACTCCCACTAATGGTGAGAATGAACCATTGGCTTTAACACAACTCATGGTCGACAACTACCTCCTTGAGACAACATTGGGGTGTTATCCTGCACAACCAACCCCAACCCCACCAAACACACAGTTGGGATTCCTTCCTTGCCCAATTAATGGTAATGAAAATTGTACATCACATTGTACCAATAGTATTAGTAGTAGCAGCAACAATAGAAGCAACACTACTAGCACATCAAGTGGTCTGTGCAGAGATGAGTTGTGGACTATGTACTTCGACAGATCAACGACACAGGACGGCTTAGGATCTAGGTGTGTTCTGATCAACCCTTGCAATGGAAAGCATCTGGTGTCAAGTCACTTGGAGTTTGTGTGCACGAACAATGTAGCAAAATATGAAGCACTTGTGTTGGGCTTGTAGAAAGCCATCAGCCTCAATGTGGTCATGCTCAAACTGGTAGGTGATTCAGAGATAGTGGTACGGTAAGTACAAAACACCATTCACTATTTATCATAGCATCTCAAAAGTTACCAAGAAGAGGTATGGCGACTAATCTCAAACTTCCAAGCATTTAATATCATCGTTGTACCACATATGTGTAATGTAGCTGCCAATGCACTAGTAAATGCAGCCTCAAGAATGTCACCAATTTGGGATAGATTTACTATTGAAAATTTGTACAAACCATCTATCCCAGACAACATAACTAACTTACACATGTTTAATGATGACCTACAGATTGTAGAAATTTCTCTATAGATTAGCTAGCTCTAATACCATGTAGAAATTATGCAAATTCTCTACAAATCTACCTTTAAGATCATGTAGAAAATTTGACTGTAAATTAACCCGATAATGAAATATACCGAAGCAAAATACTATAATCTACTCCTACTATCAATTTGCTTTACGGAAGCTTAAATATTGATCTGAGTCAAAGTTAACACATATAACCAGAAGAATAAGAATCAATGCACATGAAACACAGAAAATACTCAGGGGAAAGCCTCAGCTAAAACCCCCACTATTTGTATTATCATACAAGGTGGAAATACATCAGAATTATACAAAGCCTTAGCTCTCATAGCTAGCCAACTCTCATTACAATTCTCTTGGATGCTCACAGGCAATCAAGGCTTCTCACAAGCCTTCTTCTCTGCCCTCCAAGCTCCTATTTCCTTGCGCAGTTTCTCCTGGGTGATCCTCTTGTTACCAAGTGGAAGACTGATCTCTCACACTGATCCTACACCCTATCAGAACTGCGCAATTGTCAAGGAACCTTACCTTGACTGCATGCATGTTTTTCCTTTATAGGAAAACACATACAATTGATAGTACATTGTCCTTGAAATTTAGCTCAATTGGGTCTTTATCAGAATAGACATGCATGAGTTACTGATGAGGGAATCTTTAGTTATCTAGAGTACACTATTTGAGTGCATGCATGCATCAACTGATTGATAACTCACAATTAGTTCCTCAATTAGTTTGGAACTAATTTAACTAGACTTAACTCAATAAACTAAGCTAATTAATTACAAGTCAAATATAACTCAATCTTATCTCCTTAATTAATGGATAATATTCTTAATTTAAGGGATAATTGTTGCATGACTGTAAAAATACTTCTAACTTGAATTTCTCCAACTAATTAATCCATAATGAATTGATTAATTATTTCCAAGCTGGTGATACTAAATTCGATTTTAATTCACAATTATACAACTCAAATATAACTCAATCTTACCTCCTTAATTAAGGGATAATCTCCTTAATTTAAGGGATAACTGTTGCATGACTGTAGAAATAATTCTAACTTGAATTTATCCAACTAATTAATCCATAATGAATTAATTAATTATTTCCAAGCAGCTGGTGAGACTAAATTCGATTTTAATTCACAATTTTAATTCAAGGACAAATTAAAATTGGAATATTCTTGTTGACACATTTCAACACTCCCTCTCAACAAGAAAGGGATTATCTGCCACCTCGATCTTGTCTCTATGGAACTCAAATTTACACTTTGACAATGCCTTTGTCAAAATGTCAGCATCTTGCTCCTCTGTCGAAATATACTACAATAACATGATCCTCCTCGCTACACAGTCTCTCGGATGATGATATCGAATATTGATGTGCTTGGACCTATCATGAAATACTGGATCCTTAGAGAGTTTGATACAACTCTAATTATCACAATAGATCATAGTTGGATCCTGTTAGATTCCTATACCAATAGGTTTCATTTTTCATGATTGACAGTGGAAGTGCTAAATATGTTCATCCCTGCATGTTGTAGAGGTTCCATATTTTGTATACAGACAAAGAAAATTAAAAGATGAAAATAGGGTATTCCTTAAAAGAATAATCAAAAGGCAAGAAAATCAATTGGTCAGAAAAAATAGTGAAAATGAACCCCAAACCAAAGACCAGGAAAGTGGCTAGTCAAAATGCCACTGCTATCTTATTTTGCAAGTTCACCATGTGAAGGTACTGCTGCTTATTACATTTGATGGATGGCCCAACAGTTCAATCTGGACCATGCCATGTTTGAATTGCTGTTGTAGAATAGAGAAAGAATATCTATCCAAACAGTTCAAGTTGCGCAGATGAGTAGCTAGGTAGAGACTTTAAGGAGCCCAACTGCTTAATCTGGGCCCTTGGAAGAGATAAGGGTACATTTAGATAGGAGGAAAGTCAAAAGAAAACGAAAACAATCAGGGTTTGCCAGTTCAAGTGCACCCAATGCAAAGGAAGAAATTTTTTTAGGTATATTAGGCTGGGTAGGTAGTTTGAGGTTGCAGAAGCAAGGAGATAATCACTTGTTGTCTTGTCAAGAAGGACTCATCTCATCTATGGCATTGACACCATGGCAGTTGTTTGATGGTACAACGGTGAAAGCATGACTACCTTCCCCTTCATTCCCCTAGAAATCATTCATTAACATCCCCCCAAGGACCTTGGGATTTGCCCAAATAGTCCAGTTTCACTCCATTCTTGTTAAAAACCAAGTTGATATCTGAGTTGACTTAGTGAAAAGAAGCCACATTTCTTGTGTAAAATTGATCTTTCCACAATCCATTCATTTCCCTATACTCAAGTTTCCATTCTATAAACTTAGCATGCATCCATTCCTTTTCATTCCATAAAAAATCATACTAACATCTAACCCTATTATCTAGCTCCCTAAATCATTTCCCCACCCTTATTCTACAAGAAACTATATAAAAACCCCAAAAAATACTAAATATTCCACCCCATGGCAACTATAGCCAAATAATATAAGTCGGGAAACATTAGGTCCATTTGGGACCCAGTATTAGCCCTTCCACATTCATTTACCCTTGGGATTCATTTAACACCCGGCTAAATGAATAACCACATCAAATATTCCCCCCAAACTATACCATCTCACCCTCCGCGCATGTTTCATTTGGGTTTTATTAATATTTGATTAATAAATAACCAAAGCCCGAACACATTAAACCTATAACCTAAGGTTTTAACCCGCCGAAACTATGTAATAATCAATGTTTATCGGGCGTGCTCGTCTGCTAAAATCCGATCATCTTGCCCTCCCATCCACCGTAGGATCTGCTCTCCCAGATCTGACGGTCCGCATGCATATCGGGCGCCCCTTTGTAGTGGTATGATAGTACCCGATGGTCGACAGTTTCACCATTGTACACTGGGACAGCTGTCGGTATCCTATTGCATCGGGCCGCCCCTAACACATACTGCTCCCGTACCAAAGGTGATCTGATGCAAACCACTTACCACCCTCCCCGCTTGCCTACGTCACCACTTGACGTTGCCACCACGTCGCCTGCCATTGCTCTGTACCTGCGTCATGTCACCCGCAGATGTCATCACCCTGCCACCGTGTCATGTGCCACGTCAGCACTTACATCATGTGCCACGTCATCGTCCATACCCGCTACACGACAAAAAATACGTCATGATGATGTCATCCTAGAAAAACGCAAAAAGCACCAAAAGGTCCAAATTTGGTTAAAAAGTCGGGAAAATGAGTGTTTTACGCCCATTTCTATTTTATTCCATTTGCAAAGAACGTGCATGTATTTTCACTATTTCACTTCTGGAGTTGGTACTGTCCATCAACCCGCCAACGTGACTGCATAACCTGACTCCATAGCTCGAAGCTCCACCTGCTAACTGTCTTCGGCGCCCTGTAAACAGGTATTTATCCATACTTTCACCCGAAAGCCTTGTTTTTATACTTCTGTGTTTAAAATTGCCGAAAGAACCTGTGATTCCTCCCAACGGCGCTCCTACCAAACATTCCCTCTCCTGCATTTATCATTTGAGCTGGTAATTCACCGCGAACATGCAAATTTGAACTAATTTCCTCTGCAAACAAGCCATTCCGACACATACTTTGCGTCCATATTCGCCTATAAACTATAGAAATTGCTAAATTATTGAGTCAAATTACTCCAGCGCCCTGTTTCCGACTTGTTGTAACCTATTTTCCTAAAGGGGCATCCTCAATTTCCCTTTCCCTCTGCAAACTTGTGCCCCTTCGAGTGAAATTCAACTCTATTCTCTCAGCATTTAATTCACAGAGCCTACAAATTCAACCAGTTTATGTAAAAACTCAGTCAAAGTGTTGCAAGTTTGTTGCTTACCACAAACTCTGTATAGTGAGGTCCATTTGGAATAAAAATAAGTTTTTATACCTTACACGATATCCTCAGAACCTCAATTCTACCTCCTACTGCTGTTTATACCTATATTGCAACCAATACAAGCAGTATAAAATATGGAGACTTCAGTAGCCTTGAACATTTCTCCTTTGAATGCTCCACACATGGATTTAGAGTGGCTACCATTAGCAGACAGAGACTTTTAGGTCAAAGATATGATGGGCCTTACTTCTCACCTCAAAGCTGTGTGCCAATTCAAACACAATCACAGAAATAACACTGATATTCTAGGAATTTGGCAATCCAGTATGCCCATCTACTACCTTCCAGAAGTCAATGTGCTAC
The DNA here is from genome assembly GCA_000404065.3 of Pinus taeda. NCBI lineage: Eukaryota > Viridiplantae > Streptophyta > Pinopsida > Pinales > Pinaceae > Pinus > Pinus taeda. The sequence continues at coordinate 111,361 of APFE031288253.1, read as the reverse complement.
CTGATTTCATCCACCTATGCCATGCACACTATGAACCCACTCTGAGAGAAATCCTCAGCCCAGATGGGTCTGTGTTGTTCTATATCACTCCTCAATCCATAAATGAAATGCTGAACTTTGAGCCTCCTCAGCCTCTGGTTCCCCTCATAATGAAACTTTTGCTGGATCAGGGTGCAAGGCTCTCTAAGGCAGAAATATCAAGAGTTCGTCAGCTATTTATGGATCCACAGTGCCAATATGATCGTCCTCCTCCCTATCATCAAGCCTCGTTTAATGAAATAGGCAAGCTCATGGTGGATATGATTTCATACGTTCTAGGATGCAAAACAGGAGAATTTGTGGATGAGACTGTATTTTCTCTCTTAACCATATTCACTCTAGGGTAGTCCCCTGCTGTCATGTATGACTATGCCACCTTCATAGCAAACAAGATACATGAACAATTCATGATGATGGAGAGAGAAAGAGTGTTTAAATACACCTCCTACATTTACCACCTGCTGTTGTACTATCACCCAGATAGTTTCAAGGTTCCTCTAGGGAGATTAGACCCAAAATGAGAGAGGAGATCTGTTATTTATTGGACCTCAGTTTTCCATGAAGTCCACTATTCTCCATACACATATTGTGAGTTTATTGACCTATTCATCTACCCAACCACTTGCCTATTAATGGTGACTCCTCCTACCAGACTCACTATTGAAATGAAAAGGATCTTGCATCTTTCTAAGGGCTACAACATTGGTGATTGGTACTTTTACCAAAACTAAACAGTGATTAGAATTTATGGCTGTGAGTTGTCCCCTTATAAGCTGCCAAGATATGTCCCCATGACACTTTTTGCCTTGGAATATTTTAGGAAGTTCAGTAATGCAAACTTGACTCATTTCCATGGGAAAAACAAGAAGGCACGGCTTAAAATCAGACACCAGTTGGGTTCCTTTGTTTTTAACAAGAGGGAAGAGGCATGGAAAGATGCAGACAATATGCTGGGACAAGAACTCATGTTGAAATAAAACTTCTATTGGGCACCATATGACCTTGAACACTTCATAAGCCTTAGAAGAATCAAACACAGGCTTTCAGGATATGTGCACCAGCCAATCCCATAAATTGAACAATATGCAAATCAACAAGAATGGGTAGAGGGCACATTAGATGATGAAGAGCTTACTGAAGAGGAAAAATTAGAGAAAGACATGAAAGAAATTGAGAAAAGAAGATATTGTTGCATAGGTCACCTTCACACGGCCTCAACTGGTTGGAGCAAGCACATCAACTGCTACTTCACAGCAGCCAACTAAAGAGGCCATTTCATCAGCAGGAAAGGGTAAAGAAATTGAGCATTCTGAATAGCAAAGCACAATGGAAGAGCAGCCCTCCTCAACTCAAGAAAAGGGTCAAGAACAAAGCCCTTCAACATAGACAAAGGCACCTGAAATCCCTGTGCTGCAAACTCATCACAATGAGGAAAGAGGTAAAAAGAGGGACAGAACAGATGGTACACCCACAGGGACATCCACAGACCAGCAAGGGGAAAAAGACAGAGGCTAAACCCCTATGCCGAGGAGGAAATCATAGAAGATACCATAGGAAACATCAGGGGTGAGGGAACTTTTGAGCAGCAGATCCCTCCTATTTTGGAAACATCGGCCAACTCCTTTCAGCAGGAGCAAGAGAAACAACCAGGTGGGGAGTTTTCATCCTCCAAACAGCAGACCCAAAGGGGCTCAGATATAAAAAAGGCATTCACAGAGATTAAAGCTAGAAACGAGCCAATAAGGTTTCGTCTTTACAAGCAATTAATGAGAATGGCTCGGACAAATCTGCAAAGGCTAATGGCAGGATATGATATGGAAGTAGGGAAGATGACTCTCAGTCACTTTAGACCTACTACACAGTAGCCACAGTCAACTGCAGACTACATTAGAACCAATCTAGAGGTCCTAGCAAAAGACATACATCTGATAGACCAGATTGAGTTACATAAGCAGACGAGAGAAATGGTTTATTCTACATTGGCAGACAAGGCCCTACTGGCCCACAGATTGCAAAACTCCTTATAAAATACTTCTGCCCAGTTAGAGTTGGAAAAAGCCTCATCATTGGCTAAGGATAATAGGATAAAATCCTTGGAATAAATCATCATAGAGTTGGGACATGATCCCAAAGATCCCAAAGGCACCCAGGCCTTGATTAGAAAAAAGGAGGAAGACATAGCAGCATTGAGAAAACAAATGAAGCTGCCAGTCACCATACATCCTCAAACTGCAGAAGTAGCACAAAAATAGGAAGTAGAGGATGTGGTCAGTCTACTTATGAGGATGAACCAAAGGATATTAGAAATAGAGAAAGCTTTGGAGGAAGCTCAACGAGGGAAACAGCCAGAGTTGGCCCCTCAACCATCCTAAACAGCTCCAATAATTAAAACTCCTCCTGCAACAGTCACTACAACAACACCTCCCCCAGATCCAACAACAGCACCAGGTGCATCAACTTCAGCAGCAACTACAACAGCAGCAGTGCAAGAGGCCAGCTTGAGTATGGAGGCCATGATGAAAGAGATTAAGGCTCTAGAATTACAAATGGCAGAGATGAAAGAAACCAAAGAAAATATAGCCAAGATTGAGGCTAGTTATGATAAATCAAAGATGACAGTTGCTGAGAAGACCAGGTAAGTAAAGGCCCTAGAAAATAAGATAAAGGCCTCGGAGAAAGACCTCACTCTCCATAGAAACCTAGCCGAAATAAAAACAGTTTTGTGGAATAAAATTGGCCAATCTCTTGCTGATCAATGGACAACAATACAAACCATTTTTGATCAAATAGAATTGATGGCTGTAGCTCAGCATGAAACTCATAAGGCAAGAACATTGTTAGTAGATAAGCCCGAGCAAGCCAATCGATTGATTCACTTTTTGAATACTAGTACTGGTGACCAGTTGGCAGCACTGAACATCCAGAATAGGACAGAGACTATTGTAAGAGTCAAGAAGGTGCTGACCATGAGGAATTTTGTTCAAACCATAGAAGGAAAGTGCCAATAGATGCAGATAGAGGTAAATGCCTTTAGGCAGAGGCTTTAAAATTTACAAACCAAAGGTTTACCCAACCTAGTTACTAGTGCTGGAAGGCTACTAAAATAAGAACAGTATGCAAAAAGGCTGAGTACCTTTACACAAAATCAAGTCACAGTATCATCAAGCAGTACACAAGAAGCAGCCCCTCCCATAGGGTAGAGTTTATATGACAAACTGGAGGACTTGTTTTACATAGAGCATGAGGTAGCACACCTTTTTCCAGTTTGGCCAAATTATTATACATACGCTGAAGCTGATGAAACATTATACAAGTTGAGAAAACATCAATTGCCAACCGAGGATTGGTGGAAAAGTCTGCTTCAGATTCTAAAGTAATTTTGATTCTCTTCTCATTTATTGTCTACATAAGCAAGTTGCATTATGTGTCTCGGCTACCAGAAAATTCAAATTAACAGTAGGTGAAATGCGCGCTAATATTCAAAAGCGCAGGGCAGCACTACAGGACAGCAGAACAGCACAACATATCTGAGAAGCGGTCACCCACCGACTGCCAGAGTCAAATGGTCAACAGCACACAGGACACCTGCTACAACGAATAAAGAGCTTTTAATTCCTTAGTTATTGTTGTGCGATTTTTCCACAAATAGTTATTGATTATGTCAGAGTAGATGGATACATTGACGTCTAGATATTTCCATATGGGATATTTTGTAAACTCCTATATATAATTGTTAAAAAGATGTATTGTTGTTGGTGATTTTCTTTTTGGACTGCGCTGTAACATATCAGATTGTATTAATACAAAGTGTTGTTGAAGTTCACTATTTTTGAATCATCTGAAGGTGGATTGGATGTTCTGGGATTTGCTAAAGAATTCCTGTGTCCTGCTATGGAACAATAAGCTATACTAAACTATGTTTTATGTTCTCTATATTCGTAAATTCCATGTATGTTTCATGATCTAGATAACGGAGAAGAAGAATAACATAGGATTTGTTTGAATGCACCCTATGTTCAATCTCTGTTGTTAATTATGTTTTCTTCAGGATTAGTCATGAATATGAATTCTTAACTGCTCATGTTTGCACTAATTCTCTCCTTTTGAATACTATTTAGGAATTCTTAACTGCTCCTGCATAATATTTATACACTTTCCCTCTGCTAGTATAATGAAAGATTCTTGATTGCTTTTCATTCCCTGACTCCATCCCATCATTTCCAGATTTGAAAATTATTTCCAGCTTGCCTATCCTACTCTGTAGCACTACCTTTTCACCAAGAAACTCTTTTAACGATTACACTTCCAGTGACTCCATTGCCTAATGGAAAAAATAGTTATATACTTACACCCCAGCTCTGTCTGCGATCACCATCGAACAAACTTAAAACCAAACCCTGTTCATCATAACTAGCCTAAAATACTCCAAAACAAAGCTAAATTACAAAGAGAGAGCCCTCTCTGGTTGCAGGTAGGCTAGGACCTGAACTAAAAGATTGGTTAGTGGTTACCTCGGCCGTATTCCCTACAGGAAGCAGGGAACAACCTGAGTGATAATAGATCCATCCTCTAATTGAACAAACCAACTAAGATTTTCCACATCCTGATGGCCTCACATGCTGCCTTACTTGCAACCATGTATTCTACCTCTGCTGAGCTGAGTGCAACTGACCTCTATTCCTACTGTACCAAGAAATTGCCACTGACCCGAGGTTGAAAATCCCTCCCAATGTGCTCTTCCAATCTGATGGACTCCCTACCCAATCTGCATTAGTGAAGCCCTGGAGCTTCACTCCCTCTATCCTTCTTTAGCATAATCCATATTGAGATGTGCCTTTGAGGTATCTCAATACATGCTTTGCTGCCTTCCAAAACATCTTGGTAGGCTGAACCGTCGATTGACTCAGTTGGTTCACTGCATAGCACAAATATAGTCTTGTGTTCACTAAGTACATCAGTGAACCCACATGCTGCCTGTACACAGTAGCCTCCACTACTTCTCCTAAAGTAGCATCCTCCTTCGCCTAGTTACCTACTAGAGGAGTCTACATGGGCTTGCATTTCTCCATGTGGAATCTCCTGAGTATCTCGTTGGCATACTTGAATTACCTTGCAAGGTCCTCCTTTCAAGACACTCTCAACTGATCATCACTAGTCAATATGAGATAATAACATAAAGAACGACGATAAAAATTTTACCTTCCACCACGATGTTATATAGGTTCATATCCACTTCACTCTTTGTGAAGCCCAACCCAGTGAAGTAGCTATCTATCCTGGTATACCAAGCACGAGGTGCTTGCTTTAGCCCGTACAACGCTCTCTTGAGTCGGCACATATGCGACTCATGATCGAAGGTCTCAAAAGCTTCCGGATACTTTATGTACACCTCTTCCTCAATCTCACCATTGAGGAATGTAGTCTTCACATCCATCTCATGGATATTCCAACCCATTCGTGCTGATAGTGCCAACATAGATCTGTCAGATGAGTACCTTGCGACAGGTGCAAAAGTCTCATCACAGTCAATCCCCTCAACCTTGTTATAGAAATTTTTGGGCACTTCAACCCCAATCATAAATGTACATAAACTAAGGGCTCCTAAGTCCCTAAAAGTGTTGCTTCACTACTTAAAGGAACAAGGTCAGTTGATTACATCATCTCCCAGAAGTTCTTCGCTAAAAACTGCTCATAAATGGTCAAAATTGGACCATACTAAAAACCCAGTGCAGAGGGTGTGATGCATATCACCTTCCAAGTGTATAGGGTGCGATGCATACTGATTGGCTCCTTGTAGGGTGCGATGGTCGGGAATGGACAAATGGGAGGGACAAAATGCGAGGTGGAAGATCATGGAATCTTCCAGAAGCTTCCCCTCCGTCACTTGCCTCTTTGTTTTCGACCAGGGATGAGTAAGAGATCATCATTCTGAAAGTGGAAGCAGGAACTATCATAGGGAGGACACTAATCAAGACCCCAAAAGATGACTCACCTCCCTATAATCATATATATATGGATCCCTCATCACAGAGATCCAGAGGCTGGAATTTTGTATCTTATAGAGAAGTGCAGTTGGTTTTCTGGTGTACATTCATAATGTTGGGTGTTCTAAGCTTTACTTGAGGTCAAGAAGGGCTTTCTAGCTGGAGGATGATGCTGGGTTAGAACATATGGTTGTAATCCTCTTGCTACTTTTCATCTTAATAAAGATATTCAAGTTTTCCTCCACATTCTTGTATATTTACTTATATATGCATTTGTATGGTTAACACACATCTCGTCCTCTGTTATTTATGAATATAGATCTTTTTTCTTTGATAGTAGTATGTTGCTATGATTCCACAGGTGCATTTTGAAGTTGGGCAGATGAAGATGAAGCGACAAAGCTCTATCAGGAAGGAGAGGAAATTAAGCGCAAGACTAAGGTTGGTCTCCTTTGTTCCACTCCTCTCTATTTTCATAAAGGAAAGTGAAAATAGACTTTACTTGTTTGTTTCTAAGATAGCTACCAGTCTTAGTGGGAATAGCAGCATCCAAGTGGACACTATTCCCGGTAATAAAATGGTGACCATACTGGGGAGCAACTAGATTGTTTGTTAGCCTATCTTTGTTTCTTTTATAAACTTATAGATGGAGCCTGAAGCGAAGCCAGCTAGCCTTCGAACTGCATTTGTCATACAAATGCAAAGTAGATCAATGCTGCTTCAGTCAATCTTTGGGTTTTGTTTATGAATTAAACAGTCGAACTGCAAACAGTCTAATTTCCCTAAGTGGTGGCTCTAGTAACGTCCTTAGATCTACCCCTGTGAATTACAAATACTGAACATCACATACTCGGCCTAAATCCCTGAACTAAATTGAAAATTGTGAGCAAAAACCCGTTCAAAGTCTTTCATTGGTACCATTTCACCCTACCTTCAAGGAAGTCTGTATGCATCACACTTCCTGAGTGTAGTAGGTGCGTTGCATACTGAATTCACAGTGCGACAGGTGCGATGGTCAGGGAAGGTTAACTTTACCTTCAGACTTTGGTTTTTTCCTCACTGTTTTCAGTCCTATTCAGGAGTTTTTCTGTCTGTAATTAGTGTATCCCTGTGAAAACCCCCTTCTCTTACATTATTCCACCTCCATAGTGCAAAGAGCTATAAATGTTTTTATGTATTGTGCGCCATTTTCAGTTCTCTTTTGCAAAAAGGTAGCATAGTCGAACTGTCGTTTCTTGATCTGAAAGTGTCGTAGCTGTCATTTTTCAGTTTTAGAAGACAATCCCATTGTTCTTGATAGTTGATTATATAGTTACTATTGCATATGATTTGAATTAGTAGTTTTTAAAGTTTCGAAAAGCAATTTTCATTTCGAAATCGCAAAGTGTCTCTCTTACCTTCACTTCATTTTGAAAAGAAATTTGTTGAGTATTGTCACTTTGAGAATAATTCATATTTGCACATAGCTTTCTTATCATCATTCATACATTAAGAAGGCTGAAAACAAATACATGCATGTGCATTTGCATTTTGACTGCTTGGTTTGATTTAGGACAGTGCACTTAGCATGTGCTCTGTGCTCTTTGCAGAAAGATTCTTAGCTTTCTTTTCTTAGTAGCTAGGATTTTCATTGTCAAAAGAAGATTAAATGTTTGTTTATCATCTTAGACTGCATTTTAGGAATTGTATACACATCACGCAGTGAACTTGAAAGGCAAATTTAAGCAAGATCAACTTAAAATAAATTTAATGAATCTAACAATGCTTTGGAACCTAATGCACAACATCTAGGGGTCTAGGCTAGAGACGTATTCCGACATCGTAAAACCTGGGAACTGTTGCTTTCATTGTTGGTTGGGTGATTCCTCCACTCTGAGACGACAAGTGCTAGTATGGACTTGTGCTCCCACATACTATCGAGTATATTTTGGGAGACCACAATAGGCTACATCCTTTATCCGTAGGAAGCCGTGTCTGCTGCCCTATTGATCACAATGCACTGAACACAACATTCAGGATGATTGACTGCTGTACCGTAAAAAGTATTCTACAGTTTTTGATTGGTTTGGTAATCCCCTCTACCTAGATCTCCAGAGAAGTCCATTTTGTTCCTTTTCAGACTCCTTAAAGGAAATGGTCCTCTAAGCACTTGTCACTTCGGGCTCAATAAAAATCAAAGGCGACTAGAGTCATCTTTTGTTTTTTCTCGACTCTTTAAAATTGAAAAAACAAGTTGTGTCAAAGCATCTAAATTTTTTTTTTCTTCGAAATAACATCACAAATTCCCTCGTTGGTATTTAGGTTGAGAAAATGGAGTCTACCAACCAAGGTTTTCCCCTTGGAGGAAATCCTAGTCCCTTCTCTTCTTCAGGAGATGTTGGTGCGCCCCATATGGCCACTTTGTCACTTCCAGGGTTGACAATTGGTTTTCCTGTCTGGCTCTTCTCTACCTCTATCATTCAGAATCTCGTAATTCCTGAATAGTCAAGTCAACAACTAGATGACACTAGAGTTTCCTCCCAACCTTCTACTTCGTCTGATTCTCCTTCTCCTCCTTCCTCTTCACTTGGTAAAGTCGATAAAGCTAAAAACCAAGTAACTGAGAAGAAGAAGAAGCAGAAAGAGAAAAAGGAAAAGAAGAAAAAGGAACCAAAATCGAAAGGGGGCAACCAAGCGTCATCTAGCGAAAATCCTCACACCGGACCATCGAAACCTAAATCTCCTTGTGTCATTTTCAATGGAGACCACTATCATCGAGATTTTCCCTGCATCCCTCAGATCTTAAGGGACTGGTCTCCTCGTTTGCACAATCCGATGGCGTCAACCTCTGACGATCATGTTGAATGCACACCATCAACCAGTGGAAGTGAAGCACCTGGACAGAAAAGGAATCCTATATTTCCTTGTACATTTTGTGAAGGCAATCACGCTGTCCACCGTTGTCCATTCCTTGATGAGGCTAAAAGAGTTTTGGATGACCATCCTGTTTCACCGCTACAGCTTCCTCCTGGATACAAAAAACTCTTGCCAAGTCCTCCACTAGTTGAAAATCTAGCTGGCCCATCATTGTGGTCGATCGAAGCATCTATAATTGAAAATGAACCCTCTGAATCCATACCAGACGAAAGTCAAAAGGTCGAGACGGCAGTTGACCCAGTCTTGCCTTCAGAGTGTTCATCTTCAAATGATACTGTCACAGAAGAGAAAGAGGACAACACCGTTCAAATTCTTTTCATCAACATAGACTTCGATGAACTTGGGGGTAGTCCACTCATTTATTTATTGTAGGAAGGAAGTTCATCAGAGTCATATCCGGCTGTTTATTAGGTCCCACCACCAAGCAACCTAGTCATTTCCTTCGATTGGAATCTACTAGGCAGACCCTGTTTACCAGCTAGTGTACCATTCAAAATCATTGTACAAGCTTACAGAATGGTTATGGCTGGTACCATCATCGATGAAGGGGCTTCTGCGAGTATCCTTTCCTGACCTGCTTGGAAAGCGCTTCGTTCGCCATTGCTTTTTCCTGAAATGAGAAATCTAACAAGCTTCGACAAAGGAACCAGTCGACCTTTAGGGATCCTTCCAAATGTGCCCATTACTTTGAGAAGGAAGACCGTTCACATGAACGTGATGGTAGTTCAAGGACCCTTGGATTATAATCTACTCCTTGGACACGACTATATTTATTGCATGGGAGCCATCGTCTCCTCACTCTTCAGAGTAATGTGCTTTCCACACGAAGGTAGAATGGTCAAGCTCGTAGACCAAATGTGATTCCCCGGTTCACACATCGCAAATAGTCAAATGCCATCCCTAAATGCTCTTTCCACGCAAGGAATGTCTCATCGATCACCAGTCCGTCCACCTGATGAGCGCGAGTGATTCAGGAGGATGTGACTGATACCCAAGGGGCATGCACGTTGGTCTGTTTCGGTAGGAAAACCTTGTGTATAGAGTGAGTTTACAAGGGGGATATATGGCTAGTCTGACATACCTATCCTCACAGAAAAATGGGATTAGGCTGGAATAAGATACCTTCGTTAAAGTTATGTGAATGGAGTAACTCTATGCCAATCCCCTTTGTTTATTTCGGTAGACATCGCCAAGGAAGCATTCTATCTACTATGCGGATGGAACTTTCATGGTAACCTGGGAACTTTTTCCTATACCTGGGGGCATGCAAACCTTTCTGCATGCAAGAGAAGAGCAGCTATTTATTTTTTAAATTTGTAGGACCTCTAACCCTTTAAACCTGTAAGGCTAGTCATTTCCTAGCTTGCATAAAGAAAGGATTAAGGGAAAAGCTTTAAAAGATGTAATCCCCTTCAAAATAGCATCTTGAATGAGTCATCCTTATCATACGACTGGCGAGCAATGTTACTACAGGGTTCAAGCTCGTTAAAAAATAAACCCCCCATGAGAAGTTTTAGCGCATAGTTCAAGCTCGCTAAAAAATAAACATAAGCCATGAGCAAATGTTTCCCCTAGTGTTTAATCTCATTAAAAAATTAATCGGTAAATAACCATTGTGAATTCCTTATCACTAGCTTTTGGGACTTGGTCGTGTTCTCATCATCACCTCCACTCTGTTTCTAGCCAATCATTCACACCCATATGATTGTTTACCCCTTCGAGGAACATCTGGGAAGAGTGATTCTATTAGCCATCCTTGTGACACTGTCATGATTGGAGAATTCCAAACCTTACCTGGAATCAACTGCTACCTGAAACCATCACTCGTTCCTAAAAAACGAGTCTCCTTTAAGCTCTTTTCAACCGACTCATAAAATATGAAAAGATTGCCGAGTGATTGGCCTCTTTGGCTCGTTAAAGTCACCGGAAGTGCTATCCATCCTCTAGATTTTAATTCTTTTTGGAGCTGAGGGATTATTGCACAAAAAGAACGAGCGCTTATCTTGTTCGGCTCGTTAAAACTATCGAAAATTCATCCCTTTTGTATTATTTTACACTTTTTCGGACTTAAGGGATTACATGATGAAAAAGAACCATTGGAGTCTCCTTTCTGTTCCTTTCAGACTCTCTAAAATTGAAAGGGACCGAGTTATCTTTGTCATTAAACTCGTTAAAACCGAATAGCGATAAACTCGTCCACATGGACGAGAACGAGTTTCACTTTCGCTAGGCTCGCTAAAATATAGAGACAGGTTTGCTCGAAGGGCGGATTATAGAACAAGCATATGTTATCCTCCTCAAGCTTGAAAAAAATAAAGAGGTACTGGTCGGCAATGACTGGGGAAAATTGGGAAGAAAACTTGAAAAAGCTTTATTGGTAGCAAGTCGCTCTTGAACATGACACTTTCCTTCCGCATCCATGCCGGGTTGGGTTGTTTCGTTCATTGGTCATCACCATTGTTCCATCACACCATCCATCTTTGGGGTTAACACTACCAATCCATTGTCAGTGTCGCCGATATGTTCAAGAGAAGTCATTCAGACAATTCGCCTGTGTCTCACCCACTGCAATACATTCATGCTCCATTCCTTCATGACCGCCACCCTGAACCCTGTATCGTTAGATTGCTTTCACCTCCAAAATCATTTACTTCGTTCCATGTTGTCGATGTGGAATTCATTAAGGCCCTCCTGCGATGGGTCATTTCTTGTCAACATCAGCTCATTATCCAAGAAGTTGACTTAGGAACAACCCTTTCAGTACTTTGAAGCTTGCATGCCTTAATGGCAATTTTCTCACTTTTGGCGATAGGTTTACATCAACGGCCTTCGACCAAGAGATTTTACGTGGTGTTCGACGCCAAGTCATTTTTCACACCACGTGAATTGTACTGTAGTACCTTGAGGGTCATTGTCATTATTGGTGATTCCTCTCGCGCCTATTAACAACTTACATCATTGGCTGGTAATGAGGCGATGTCTTTCCATGTTCGACTCCAGAACATTTTTCACATGGATCGACTTGTACTCCGAGTGAATATTGAACGCGTTTTCAAGACCCTGGATATAGTTTCATCCATCCAGGCTACGATATATTCAGGAATATAAAGACATCAAGTGTACATCATTTCCAAATAGATGGTCATCCAAATCAAAGGATGATGAGTCCACCTCATCAGTCTGCCACACATACGATTGTCTGTCTTATGTACATG
>APFE031288253.1:84535-98602 GCA_000404065.3 Pinus taeda | reverse complement strand
GAGAGAGGACACTAATCAAGACCCCAGAGGATGACTCACCTCCGTATAATCATCTATATATGGATCCCTCATCACAGAGAACCAGAGGCTGGAATTTTGTATCTTATAGAGAAGTGTTGTTGGTTTTCTGGTGTACATTCATAGTGTTGGGTGATCTAAGCTTTAGTTGAGGTGAAGAAGGGCTTTCTAGCTGGAGGATGATGCTGGGTCAGAACATATGGTTGTAATCCTCTTGCTACTTTTAATCTTAATAAAGCTATTCAAGTTTTCCTCCACATTCTTGTATGTTTACTTATATATGCATTTGTATGTTTAACACACATCTGGTCTTGTGTTATTTATGAATATAGATCTTTGTTCTTCGATAGTAGTATGTTGTTGTGATTCCACAGGTGCCTTTTGAAGTTGGGCAGACGAAGAAGAAGTGGAAAATCTCTATCAGGAAGGAGAGGAAATTAAGCGCAATGGTTGGTCTCCTTTGTTCCACTCCTATCTATTTTCATAAAGGAAAGTGAAAATAGACTTACTTGTTTGTTTCTAAGATAGCTAACAGTCTTAGTGGGAATAGCAGCATCCGAGTGGACACTATTCCCAGTAACAAACCTATGAAAAGCCACGGGCAATAAAACTTGCCTTATGCTTCTCCACACTACCATCAACAACTTTCTTTACCTTGTAAAGCCAACGAGAACTCACCACTTACTTGTTCTCTAGTCTCGGAATCACATCCCAAACACTGATATGAACTATGGAGTCAAACTCCTCCACCATAGCACGAAACCAAATCGATTGCTTCACTGCTTCCTCAAAGGAATATGACTTGGTCTCAACACATTCCCCAGCAAGGGCCATGTATCCAGTATGCCTCTTAGGTGACCTCCTCTATCTGTGATGAGAAAATGGTGCTCCCACATTCTCTCTTGTATCCTAGAACAATCTGTCAGCTTCTCTTGTGCGCTTCCATACATCTTTGCAATACATTACTTGATTGGATGTCTCCACTCCTAGAACCTTTGCATGTAGTTGCCCCGCATCAGTCTGAGGCTTCTCCTCCTTAGGAACCAATATTTCCTTCATGGCCTATAGTTGGAGCTCCCTCTCAAGGGAAACTTGCATGGCCTTCTACTCATCAAAATTGAGATCTCTACAAACCACTGTCCTCTGACTAGTAGGAAAGTACACCCAATAGTTGTGATGTGTATCAGTGTACCCCACAGGTATCCCCAACTCTGCTATTTGCTCAAGCTTCTTCCGTACGTCATTTATCACATGGAAATATACTGATGAGCCAAAGATCTTGAAGTGACCCACATCTAGTCTCTTACTGAAGAAAGCTTCCTTTGGTGTCTTCATCCCAAGTATGCGATGCGGTTTCTATTTTGCAAATAGACAGTTGTGTTGCATGCCTCAACCCACAAGTGAAGTGGTAGGCCTTGGTCATGCAACATCACCCGAGATGCCCCTTCAATAGTTCCATTCTTCCTCTCAGCTAGCCCATTCTACTATGGGTTATGAGGTGCCGTCAAATCTTGTTTAATTCCTTCCGCTGCACATAAGTCCTTAAAATTTTGAGAGACATATTCTCCATTGTTGTCTCTTCTCAAGGCCTTGATCCGATTCCTTGAATCTTTCTCAACCAAAGCTTTGAACTCACAAAACTTTGAGAAGGTTTGGTCCTTCTTCTGCGTGAAATAAATCCAACATTTACGAGAAAAGTCATTAATGAAAATCACATAATACCTTTTCTTCACTGTGGATGCTGTCAAGAATGGTCCACACACATCAGTATGAACTCATGCTAAGATAGCCTTTTCTCCACTGTCTTGATCATGAAAGGAAGAATTGGTGTACTTTCCCAAGGTACAACCTTTGCATGTGTCAACTTGCTCAAGTTTACCTTTGGGAAGTCCTGTAGATATCTGCTGCATTATATTCAAAGCCCTATGATGCAAATGGCCCAACTTCTTATGCCATAACTCGCCAATGCCTTGGCTTTGCACCAATTCTGCTTTTGTACTCAATGATGCACAATCATCTACCTCTAGTTTATAGATATTCTTCACCTGAATTCCTATCCTCTTGGTCTGACCCATGGCTATGTGTCTTAGGAACACCTTTCCTTTACTGGAGACAACATCGTAGCCTTTGTCCCCTAACATCGCGATTGATACCAAGTTCTTCTTTAGTCTAGGAACATACTTCACATCTGTCAAGGTGATAGGAACTCCATGCTCCCTCTAAAAAACAACCGTGCCCACTCCTGAAATGTTATACTTTCTGTCATCACCCATCTCTATGCACATCTTGAGGTATTTCTCCTCCAAGGTACTGAATAAAATTTTATTGCCGATCATATGGAATGAGGCTCCACTAGCAATATACCAGATAAAACCCATCAATGATGAAACCATGCATGTGATGAGGGTAAAGTCCATTTTGAACTGAGAGGCTAATGCCTCACCTTCCAATCCTTCAGAGGATCCCTTCATGGATTTCATCGATGGGCAATTAGTCACATAATGTCCCATTTCAATTGAATTATGATATGAATTCGATTTGCACCTACAACCTTGAACTTCAAACTTCAAATTCTCTTCTCTGTATACTATTCACTGCTCTGATAAACTTGGCTCTGATACCATGTATAAATTTCTCTCTAGATCAGCTAGCTCTGATACCATGTAGAAATTTTGCAAATTCTCTACAAATCCACCTCTAAGATCATGTAGAAAATCTTACTGTAGATTAACCCAATAATGCAATATACCAAAGAAAAATACTATAATCTACCTCTACTATCAATTTTCTTTGTGGAAGCTTAAAGATTGAGCTGAATCAGAGCTGAACACATATAACCAGAAGAAGAAGAATCAATGCACATGAAACACATAAAATACTTAGGGGAAAGCCTCAGCTAAAAAACCCATTATCTGTATTATCATACAAGGGGGAAATACATCATAATTATACAACGCGTTAGCTCTCACAGCTAGCCAACTCTCAATACAATCCTCTTGGATGCTCACAGGCAATCAAAGCTTCTCACAAGCCTTCTCCTCTACCTTCCAAGATCCTATTTCCTTACACAATTTCTCTTGGGTGATCCTCATGTTACCAAGTGGAAGACAAATCTCTCACACTAATCCTACACCCTGTCATAACTGCTCAATCCTCAAGGAACCTTACCTTGACTGCATGCATGATTTTCCTTTATAGGAAAACACATGCAACTGATAGTACACTGTCCTTGGCATTTAGCTCAACTGGGTCTTTCTCACAATAGACATGCATGAGTTACTAATGAGGGAATCTTTAGTTATCTGGAGTACACAGGTTGAGTGCATGCATGCATCAACTAACTAATAACTCACAATTAGTTCCTCAACCAGTTCGGAACTAATTTAACTAGACTTAACTCAGTAAACTGAGCTAACTAATGACAACTCAAATATAACTCAATATTATCTCCTTAATTAAGGGATAATCTCCTTAATATAAGGGATAACTGTTGCATGACTACAGAAAGACTTCTAAATTGAGTTTCTCCAACTAATTAATCCATAATGAATTAATTAATTATTTCCAAGTAGCTGGTGAGACTAAATTCGATTTTAATTCACAATTTTAATTCAAGGAAAAATTAAAATTGGAATATTCTTGTTGCCACATTTCAACACAGATACTACATTTTATAGCCAACACTAATGTTTTCAAAGATGCAACAATAGACGATGACGAGTACGAGTGCTCTCTGCAAGTAGAAGTTGGTAACATGAAAGGCCACATTATCACAAAAGGTGTGGCATCATTGGAAAATCTATATGACTTGCAAGAATGGTTCCAGGGGCCAAGGAACAACAAGACCCACAGTTCTACCATGAGGCACAAAATGATAAACCTAGGAACAAAACATGATCCGAAGTTTGTTAGTCTTGGTACATATTGTACACAGCAAGAGTGGCAAGCCTTTATCTGCTTGTTCAAACAATACCGAGATGTGTTCACAGGGACGTATGATGACCTCAAAACTTATGTCACGCGGATCATCCAACATATCATTCCAATCAAGGAAGGTGTCAGGCCATATCAACAGAAGCTGAGAAAAGTATATCCATTGCTTGAACCCCTCATAAAGATAGAGTTTACTAAACTGTTGGATGCACAAATAATATACAAAGTTTGGCACTCCAGTTGGGTCTCCAACCTTGTGCATGTACGAAAGAAGTCCAGGGAAATCTGCTTGTGTGTCAATTTACGAAATGTAAACCATGCCTTAGACAAAGACAACTACCCCATGCTATCCATGCACCATATTTTGCAAATAGTATCTGGGGCACAAATGTTCTCTCTTCTTGACGGATTCTTAGGATATAATCATGTTCTGATAACAGAACCTGACAGACTCAAAACTACTTTCTGTACCAAGTGGGGTATGTTCGCTTATAGATGCATGCCATTTGGGCTTGTAAACATAGGCACAACATTTCAATGTGCTATGAACATTGCCTTTCACGGGCTCATTGGGCAGAGCATGGCGGTATACCTCAATGAGGTGACTATGTTCTCAAGAAGATGAGAAGACCACCTATGCCA
Source organism: Pinus taeda (assembly GCA_000404065.3). NCBI lineage: Eukaryota > Viridiplantae > Streptophyta > Pinopsida > Pinales > Pinaceae > Pinus > Pinus taeda. The sequence continues at coordinate 94,009 of APFE031288253.1, read as the reverse complement.
TATTAAGAAAAATTTTGAGCAATGCCAAAGATACAAGATTTCCTTGAATACTAAGAAGAGTGTATTTGTTGTGTCAGATGGGGACCTCCTCAGATGCATTGTTTCCAAGAGCGGGATCAAGGTGGATCTGGACTGGGTCTGAGCATCGTAACTAGCATATTCCCTTGACGAAGGCACTATGGGTTGACTGTGTAACACCTATGCCATATTTGAATAACCCATTGTACTTCTTGGTTTATAGTAAAGAATCCATCCTCCCACCAGATATCTACTTGCCTGCACTTCAGATTTCCCAGGAATCCCAAGGTGAGCCTTGCCAACTAGTTCAGTGTAGGATGGATGCTCTCCATAAGCTCAAGAAGAAAGGATGAAAGCGTAAGAAAAATTCACACTCCAACAGAACCATCTCAAGAGGTGGTTCGATAAGAAGTCTGTAGGAAAATCTAGCTTCCATGTGGGTGACTTGGTTCTGAAATTGGATAAGCCACATGAAGACAAATTCAAACATAGGAAGTTCCAGTCCTTGTGGATTGGCTCATACACAGTCCATGAGAAGCTTGGCCCACACACATATCATTTGTAATCATTTGATGGGAGGATTGACAACCTTCTTGTCAATGACCAAGATCTCAAGCACTCTTTTGAGTAGGTCAGCTTATGCCCATGCCATGTACATAGTCTGCCTGCTACTTGTTGTTTTCATCTTATTTTCTTTGCTTACTATCTTTGTTTTTTCTTTGTTTGATTGTGCTTACTATTTTTGTCCAGGTTTGTTGTGTTTGTTTGATATATTACTCTTTTTGTTTCCAGAAATAAGTGCTGCCAACTACTACATTCTAGCTTTTGAATAGAGTATGTGGCTGAAATTTGAGGAAACTCATGACACTGTAGCACTTGGCCAGTCTTGTATCCTTCTTCTCTGTGCTTGGTTATAAATTTTAACTGATGGAGTGCTGATGGCAAATACGAGCTCTCTTCAAGGGAATTTTTGGTCCAACTGTGAACCTGTGTCCACACTGGGAAGCCCCATGCCTATTTTTAGCCTTCTACTATGTGTGTTCAAGCTCATCCAACTAGTAGAAACAGAGAAGGGGAAAATCTAAATGAGAAAACCTATGTCAGAGGTCTTACATGCTTCTCTGAAGGAAAAACCTGTTCTACTCTCAATAAGTCAGGATCCCTCTTCTGCCCCAAAAATTAATAAGTGCCTATGCATAGTCCTCTTAAAAAATAAAAAGGTGAAAGGCTTCCTGCATAGAGAGGTGAAGCATGCAATTCCATTGGGGTACTGACTAGGCTCACTGGTAGTGGAGCAATGTGTGTTTTCCTGCATGGCTTTGTCGGTATACTTTCTAGGCCTACTAGGAGTGGAGAAACACCAGAGATGAAAACTTATACTTTGAAAATGTTCAACTCACGAGCTAAAATACCCTTCCCAGATTCAAAACATTGAGATCTAAGCTAAAGTTTTGATTTTGTTTGACTGAGTTGGTAGAGGGTGAACCATGTATATCCATGGGGTAAGTGGGGAAACTGAGGTAACCTACAAAATGATTCAATACTCCCTAAAATACCAAGGCCCTGTGCTAGCAGTGAACTGGAACAGAGAAGCTAGAGTTCTACCAGTGTGTCACGAAGTGTTATAGCGACTACAACCACCCTCCAAAATTTTGGCCTGCACCAATTTCAGAGCCTCCCTTGAGAGTTTCAATGGATGAATGCATGTACTTAGGTTCACTCCGTGAGCTCATGTGAGTTCTTGCATCCGCCTTGCTTGTTCATTTCATTCACGTTTCTGCACGCTGGTGTCTAAGTCATGCTTGTGACCACATTCTGGTTATGCTCAAAATATTCACTTCGTATGTGCTTGTTGTGTTCGCTATGAAAGCATCTATCACACTCACACATGGAGTCACATTCACTATCGTGCAAGCATCATCTCGATCAATGAACATTCAATCACAAATTTTGCGCTTGTCACTTGCATCGTTAGTCAGTCATGTTGAACATGTTTGTATGGATGGTATAGGTCGTTTTGTCGTCAAGTTCTATGAATGTGTGTTGTATGATCAGTTATGCATCTTTCAATTGTTCACACACTTAGTGATTTTACTGAAGTTCTGACAACCAGACTCCCCTATGATAGTAGTACCATCACCCCACTATTGACTCGATCGACTATCAACTAGAACATCGCAGAAGTAACAAGCTGGTCTTTTCAAGCTACACTTCCCCCAAGCAATTCACTCAACTTTCATGCTGGCCGCCTAGACAGTCAGACCAAATGGTCACCCTGGGACTGAATCCCCTAAAAAAATCCACAGATGCCTTTAACCTCACTCTCTCAATTGACTAAGGAAATTGCACATACAGACCGGACAGACACCAAGTGCCTATCCCTGTCTCCTTAAGAAAATTGTGTAGTTTTCACAATCAGTCATCCGGATAGTCATCTAGCTGCTCATCCAAGAAATTGTGGAGTTTTCATGAGCAGGTCTTCTACTATCTAGTAGTCCCCTCAGCATAGAAATTGTGTAGAGATGATCAGGAGGCCGACTTCCTAGCATCAGTGCAATTTTCTCGCTAGTAACGCCTACCAGTAGATTGCCAATTCCCTCCAAGAATTGCATAGTTTTTGCTGCTAGTGACTGAGAAGCAACTGCTAGTTCCCTCTAGGAATTGCACAGTTTTTTCTGCTAGTGACTGAGAAGCAACTGCTAGTTCCCTCTGGGAATTGCAAAGTTTTTTATGCCAGTGACCCTAGCAGCCAACTACCAGTTCCCTCTAGGAATTGCATAGTTTTGGCTGCCAGTGACCCCAGTAGACAATTGTCAGTCCCCTTTGGAAATTGCACAGTTTTGGCTGCGAGTGACCCCAATAACCAACTGCCAGTTCCCTCTACGAATTGCATAGTTTTGGCTGCTAGTCTCTCGGGCAATGCCTCCCAAAAGCTGCACAATTTCTGCCTCCTGGCCCTTCATGCAGCCCAACCCATTCCTCTGGAAAATTGCGAAAATGTGGTGTTATAGACATATTTGGGCACTGCAACCCCAATCATATATGTCCATAAACCAAGGGCTTCTGATTCCCTAAAAGTGTTTTTTCACACTCTAAAAGAACAAGGTCAGCTGATTACATCATCTCCCAGAAGTTCTCCATGGAAAACTGCTCAGAACTGGTCAAACTAGACCATACAGACAAATCATTGCTAAGGGTGTGGTTGCATCTCACCTGCCACATGCAAAAAATGTGATGCATACTGAAAATCCCTTCTGTAGGGTGCAATGGGTGAGAGTAGACAAATGGAAGAGACAGTTTGCAAGATGGATGATCATGGAATCTTCCAGAAACTTCTCCTATGACACTTGCCTCTCTGAATTCGCCCAGGGATGAGTAAGAGATCATGAATCTCCAAGTGGAACCAAGAACTATCATAGAGAGGATGCTAATCAAAATCCCAGAATTTGACTCAACCCCCTACAAACATCAATATATGGATCCCTCATCCCAGAGATCCAAAGGGTGGAATTTTGTATCTTGTAAGGAAGTGTTGTTGGTTTCTTGATGGAACATCATAGTGTTGGGTGATCTAAGATTTTCATGAGGTGAAGAAGGGATTTCATGATGGGAGGATGATGTTGGGTCAGATCAATGGGTTGTAATCCTCTCTTCTACTCTTTCTATCAATAAAGTTATTTGAGTTTTCCTCCACATTTTTATATGTTTCATTGATATATGCATTTGTGTGGTCAATATATCTTTGGTCCTATATTTTTTATGATCGTAGATCACTGTACTTTGATGGTATTATGCTACTTTGACTTTACAGGTGCTCTTTGAAGCGGGGTAAGCAAGGAAGGAGCAACAAAGATTTGTCAAAGGGGAAAGGAAACAAGCAAGGAGCCAAGCGAAAGATTGAGGTTGGTACTCTCTGCTTCTCTCCCATCTACTTCTTGTAAAGGAAAATGAAAGTAACTTTAGTTTGTTTGTTTCTAAGATAGCTACCGTCTTAGTGGGACTAGCAGCTCTGAATGGACACTGGGGAGCGAATAGCTTATTTTCTTGTCTATATTTTTTTTCTTTATAAACTAGAGATGGAGCCTAAAGTTGAGCTAGCTAGCCTTCGAACTGCATTTTCTATGCGAGTGGGAAAAGTAGATCAATGCTACTTCAGTCCATCTCCAGATTTTGTTTATAAATTGAACAATTGATTTGAAAACATCCTAATTTCCCTAGTGGTGGCTCAAGTAACCTCATTAGATCAGCCCCTATGATTTGTGTTTACTAACTATCATTAGCTCGGCCTAAATCCCTGAACTAAGCTGCAAATTGTGACCAAAAAGCAAGTTGAATTCTCATCCTTGGACCATCACATCTTCTCCTCTTGGAAATCTAGATGCATCGCACCTCCCATGTGCAGTAAGTGAGATACATCCCTGTTTCCCGGTTTTATAGGCACGATGATCAGATAAGACTGTTTCTGCCTCCAGATTTTGTTTTTTTCCTCACTCTCTTTAGCTTTATTCAGGAGTTTTCTTGTCTGTGATCAGTATACCACTGTGGAAACTCCCTTCCTTTTCATTATTCAGCCTCCATTCTACAAACAATTGTGATTTTTTATGTATTGTTCACCATTTACAGTTCTCCTTTACAAAGAAGTAGCTTGGTCGAACTGTCGTCTTTTGATTTGAAAGAGTCGCAAGTGTCGTTTTCAATCAAAGAAAAGAATCCTACTCTTATTGATGGTCAATTACACTGTTACTCTTGTATTTGATTTGAACTAATAGTATTTCAAGTGTCAAAAGCAGTTTTCAATTCAAAATTGCAAAGTTTTGCCTTTGTCTTCCTTTTGTCTTTTGAAGAGAAAATTTTTAGTATTGTCGCTTTGAAAAAAATAATTCAGATTTGTACTTAGTATTCTTTTTGTCATTCACACATTAAGAAAGTGGAAAACAAATACATGCATGTGCATTTGCATTTAGACTGCTTGTTGATTTTGATTTAGGACAGTGCATCTAGTGTGTGCTCTTTGCTCTATGTTGAAAGAGTCTCACTTCTCTTTCCTTAGTAGCTAGGATTTTCATTGCAAAAAGAAGAATAAACAACTGTTTATCATCTTAGATTTCATTTTAGGAATTATATATCTACATCATGGGGTGAACCTTAAATGCAAACTTCTTAGGAAAGACCAACTGTAAAATAAATTCAATGAACATAAAAATGCTTTTGAACCTAACGCACAACATTTAGAAGTCTAGGCAAGAGACGTATTCCAGTGTCGTAAAGCCTTGTAACTATCACTTTCATCGTAGGTTTGGAGATTCCTCCTCTTTGATATGACAAGTGCCAGTACAGACTTGTGCTCCTAGGTACCATCAAGTATTTATTGGGAGACCACAATAGGCTATATCTTTTATCCTTAGGAAGCCGTGTCTTCTGCCATATCGATCATAATGCGCTGAACATAGCATTCGATAAAATTGACTGCCGTACCATAAAAAGTATTCTACAGTTTTGTGATTGGTTTGGAAATCCCTTTGTCTAGATTCCTAGAGTAGGCTCTTTCATTTCTTTTCAGACTCCTTAAAGGAAAAGGTCCATCTGAGCACTTGTCACTTCAGGCTCATTAAAAATCAAAGTTGACTAGAGTCATCTTTAGCTTTTTCTCGACTCTTAAAAATTGAAAAATCAAGTTGCGTCAAAGTGTCATAAAATTTATTTTAATTGGAATAACGTCACTGTTCCCTCGTTGGTCTTAGGTTGAGAAAATGGAGCCCACCAACCGAGGATTTCCCCTTGGGGAAAATCCTAGTCCTTTCTCCTCTTGGGGAGATGTTGGTGCACCTCATATGGCCACATTGTCCCTTCGAGGACTGAAAATGGGCTTGCCAGTATGGCTCTTCTCAACCTTTGTTGTTCAAAGCACCATGATTCCTGAACAATCAAGTCAGCAACTGGATGATGTTAGAGTTACCCCCCAACCTTCTACTTCATTTGTTTCTCGCTCTCCTTCTTCCTCTTTGCTTGGTGAAACTAAAAACCAAGTAACTGAGAAGAAGAAGAAGGAGCCAAAGGCAAAAAGTGGCAACCATACATTGTCTAGCGAAAATCCACACACTACACCGTCCAAACCTAAATCTCCATGTGTCATTTGCAAAGGGGACCACTATCATTGAGATTGTCCTTGCATCCCTCAGATCTTAAGGGATGGGTCTCCCCGCTTGCACAATCTGGTGTCCTCAACCTCTGATGATCATGTTGAAAGTACATCGTCAATTAGTGAAATTGAAGTCTCTGGATAGAAAGCAAAATATAAATTTCCTTGTAGACTGTGTGAATGTGATCATGCTGTCCATCATTGTCCCTTCCTAGATAAAGCTAAAAGAGTATTGGATAACCGTCCTACTTCACCGCTACGGCTTCCTCCTGGATACAAGAAACTGTTGCGGAGTCCATCGTTAGTTGAAAATCCGACTGACACACCTTTGTGGTCGGTTAAAGCATCTACCATTGAAGATAAATCCTCTGAGTCCACACCGGACCAAAATCAACAGGTCGAGATGACAGTCAAGTCAGTCTTGTCTTCAGAAGGTCCATATTCAGATGATACTATCACCGAAGAGAATGAGAACGACACTGTTCAAATTATTTTCGTAAACACAGACTCTGATGAACATGTGGGTAATCTACCCATTCCTTTACCATAGGAAGGAAGTTCGTTAGATTCATATCCGACCGTTTATTCGGTCCCACCTCTAAGCAACCTAGTCATTTCCTTCGACTGGAATCTACTAGGTAGACCCCGTCTACTGTCTGATGTACCATTCCGAATCATTGTACAAGCTTACATAATGGTCATGGTTGGTACTATCATAGATGAAGGGGCTTCTGTGAGTATCCTTTCCTCAACTTCTTGGAAAGCACTTGGTTCGCCATCGCTTCTACTTGAGATGTGAAATCTGTCAGGCTTCGACAAAGGAACTAGTTGACTATTAGGGATCCTTCCAAATATGCATATAACTTTGAGAGGGAAAACTATTTATCTGAACATAATGGTAGTCCAAGTTCCTTTAGATTACAATCTACTCCTTGGACATGACTACATTTATAGCATGGGAGCCATTGTCTCCTCACTCTTTCGAGTAATGTGTTTTTCGCATGAAGGCAAAATGGTCTAGCTCGTAGACCAGCTTTCATTCCCCAGCTCACACATAGCTAATAGTCAAATGCCATCCCTAACTGGTCTTTTCATGCAAGGAATGTCTCATCAATCTCCAGTCTGTCCACTTGATGAGCACGAGTGATTCAACGATTGTGACTGAAACCTAGGGGGCATGCACCCTGGTCTACTTCGGTAGGAAAACCCCAGCTATAAGGTGGGTTTCTGCGTAGGAATATGACTAGTCTAACACACCCATCCATTTATGAAAATGGGATTAGACTGGAATAAGATACCACTATTAGAAGTTAGGCCTTTCCTGACAAAACAAATGTTTTGTCTACAAATTGAAGGGTAACCTAGAAACTCTACTTCGTTATACCTGGGGGCATGCAAACCTTTTTGCATGATAGTGAAAAGTGACAATTTATTTTCTTAGTTTGTAGATTCTTAACCCTTTAAACTCATACGATTGGTCGTTCCTAGCTTACATAAAGAAAGGATTTGGAGCAAAGTTTTGAATGGTGCAAGCTCCCTAAAAATTGAACCTATCGATGAGGCATCCTTATTATACGATTGGCACGAGCAGTTTTACGCAAAGTTCAAGCTCATTCAAAATTAAACCTAACAATGAGCATATGTTCCACTAGGGTTTAAGCTCATTAAAAAATGAACCAACCTTCGGTAAATAACCATTGTGAACACATTATCATCAGCTTTTTAGCCTTGGTCGTGTTCTTACCATCACCTCCACTCTGTTTTAGCCAATCATACGCCTCCATTTGATTGTTTCCCCTTTTGAGGAACAGCTTTGACAAGTGATTCTATTAGCCATCCTCTTGACACTGTTGTGATTTGAAAGTTCCAAATCTTTCCTGGTACCAGATGCTACCCGAAAATATCACTCGTTCCTCAAAAAACGAGTCTCCTTTAATCTCTTTTCATCTAACTCGTAAAATATGAAAAGACTGTCGAGCAATTGGCCTCTCCATCTCATTAAAACAATCGGAAGTGCTATCCCTCCTCTAGATTTTAATCTTTTTGGACCTGAGGGATTATTACACAACAGATCAAGCGCTTGTCATGTTCGGCTCATTAAAACTATAAAAAATTTATCCCTTTCGTATTATTTTATACCTTTTTAGACTTAAGGGATTACATGACGAAAAAGGAATCCTGGAGTTTTTCTTTCTGTCCCTTTTCAGACTCTCTAAAATTGAAAAAGGACCAAGTTATCTTTGTCATTAAACTCGTTAAAACCAATAGTGACAAACTTTTCCATGCAGACAAGAACGAGTTTCACTGTCATTAGGCTCGTTAAAACATAGCGACGGGTTTGCCCGAAGGGAAAATTATAGAACAAGCATATGTTATCCTCCTCAAGCTTGGAAAAAAGAAAGTGGTGCTGGTCAGCAATGTCTGGGGAAAAATTGGGAAGAAAACTTGAAGAAACTTTATTGGTAGCAAGTCATTCTTGAACATGACACTTTCACTCCATCACTATGATTGAGTCGGGTTGGGTTATTCCGTTCATCAGTCATAGTACCATTGGTCCACTGTACCATCCATTTTTTGGGGTTAACACTACCAATCCATTTCAGTGTTGCTGATATGTTCAAGAGAAGTTTCTTAGAGAATTCACCAACCTAGCTTGTGTCTCATCCGCTGCAATACCTTCACGCCTCATTCTTTCATGACCGCCACCCTGAACCTTGTATCATCAGATCGTTTTCACCTCCACAAAATCATTTTCTCCATTCCGTGTCGTAGATTTGGGATTCATTAAGGCCCTCCTACGATGGGTCACTTCTTGTTAACATCAGCTCATTATCCAAGAAGTTGATCTAGGAACAACCCTTTTAGTACTTTGAAGCTTGCATGCCTCAATGACAAGTTTCTCACTTCCGGTGATAGGTCTACACCAATGGCCTTCGGCCGAAAGATTTTGCGTGGTGTTCTATGCCAAGTCCCATTTTTCACACCACAAGAATTGCACTTATAAGTAGAGCTTAGGCATAAATCACATATAGAAAGACCTTTGTCGACGCGTTTTGAACCAACAAGTGTGGTTCATCGTCAGGACAAGTTGAAGAAACAGATCCATCTTACCATGTTAAATAGTCTGAGCAGAGACTCCAATGGCTAAATTGACCAACAACTAATTTTGACCTTAGGACCCAGGTCAAATTATTATTTATTAATTTATTATTATTATTATTATTATTATTTATGGAAATAAGTTACATTAGGTAAAAATATATAGATAAATAAAATACTTTAATAGTTAGTTTTAAAAATTAATTAATTTATTTACT
>APFE031288253.1:0-79598 GCA_000404065.3 Pinus taeda | reverse complement strand
CTCATGCCTGTTAACAACTTACATCATTGGCTGGTAATCAGGTGATGTCTTTCCATGTTCGACTCCAGAACATCTTTTCACATGGATCGGCTTGTACTTCAAGCAAATATTGAACGAGTTTGAATACCCCAGATCTAGTTTCATCCATCTGGGCTGCAATATATTCAGGAAAATAAAGACATCAAATGTACATCATTGCTGCACAGATGATCATCCAAATCAAAGGGTGATGGCTCCATCAGAATCATCAATCTGCCACACAGACGGTTGTCTGTCCTATGTACATGAAAATGAATTTATAAAGGTGAGCATGGGAATGCCCGCCTCAACTAGTTCATGAAAATATTATGAAGATAATGTATTTTATTGTATCATATTACAGGTCACCATCCAGTTCGAAAAACCTCGGATCCTCATGATAAAGCATTTCCCCCGACATAAAAAAGATTTACAACCTCATGCTTTAGGGGGAAACTATTATAGACATATTTGGGCACTGCAACCCCAATCATATATGTCCATAAACCAGGGGCTTCTGAGTCCCTAAAAGTGTTGTTTCATACCCTAAAAGAACAAGGTTAGCTGATTACATCATCTCCCAGAAGTTCTCCATGGAAAACTGCTTAGAACTGGTCAAAACTGGACCATACAGAAAGCTCAGTGCTAAGGGTGCGATGCATCTCACCTGCTACATGCAAAAAGTGAAATGCATATTGAAAAGCCCTTCTGTAGTGTGCAATGGGCGAGAGTAGACAAATGGCAGAGACAATTTGTAAGATGGATGATCATGGAATCTTCCAGAAACTTCTCCTGTGACACTTGCCTCTTTGAATTCACCCAAGGATGAGTAAGAGATCATGAATCTCCAAGTGGAACCAAGAACTATCGGAGAGAGGACACTAATAAAAATCCAAGAAGCTGACTCACCCCCCTGCAAACATCTATATATGGATCCCCCATCCCAGAGATCCAAAGGCTAGAATCATGTATCTTGTAAGGAAGTGTTGTTGGTTTCTTGGTGGAACATCATAGTGTTGGGTGATCTAATCTTTTCATGAGGTGAAGAAGGGCTTTCATTTTGGGAGGATGACATTGGGTCAGATCAATGGGTTGTAATCCTCTCTTCTACTCTTTCTATCAATAAATCTATTTGAGTTTTCCTCCACATTCTTGTATGTTTGGTTGATAAATGCATTTGTGTGGTCAATATATATCTGGTCCTATATTGTTTATGATCCTAGATCTTTGTACTTTGATGGTATTATGCTGCTTTGACTTTATAGGTGCTCATTGAAGCGGGGTAAGCAAGGAAGGAGTGGCAAAGATCTATCAAAGGGGAGAGGAAACAAGCAAGGAGCCAAGCGAAAGACTGAGGTTGGTACTCTCTGCTTCTCTCCCATCTACTTCTCATAAAGGAAAACGAAAGTAACTTTAGTTTGTTTGTTTCTAAGATAGCTACCCATCTTAGTGGGACTAGCAGCTCTGAATGGACACTAGATTTCCTGATAACATGTGGTTGTCTAGCCCCCACTGCTTGTTCATTCTGAAAATTATGCAGAGCATGCCTACCTCGGCTTCAAACAGGTTGGACTATCCCTCCCAAAATTTGCGTAAATTTTCCTCCCACCCAAGCCAGACCTCGCAGATAGTCATTTTCGACTCAAGTTGCCCATCTCCATCACTAAGTGACTCTTGCATAGCTTTCATCAGCAGTGCCGGGAGCCATCATCTAGCTTCGCAGCCTTTCCGCCTCTCCCGATCACCCGCATTCGAAATGATCATGTGTCATGGTAGACTAGGAGGTTTTGGATTTGATGTCATCTCATTGTGAGTGACTACAGGTACAGGTACACCAACAAAAATGGCAAGATGATGAATGGAGTGAATGAAGGGAGCACATGCAGAAGGATAGGTTCACCAATGGATGAACGAACGATGCATGCGAAACATACGAAAGTGACGAACATGCACCTTTTCAAACATATGAGCCTGTGAAGCCTCCCAACACACAAGTAAGGAATAACATGCAAAAGCCTTATCAAGCGAACCAAGGACCATCAAAGACTCCACACACTTATCCATGTGGAGGTTAAGCTATGATACACCAAGAAGACATCCATCACCCAACAACACTATAACTCGACATGCACTCCAACAACAACATGAATGTACCAGCACTGTCATGTCAAGTCATGTCATGAGTTGTGTCACCCACATATCAACTATGGGCTATGTTGTCAATCAATGTGATGTAATGTGGAAGTCCAAGAGACCCACTTCTTGAAAAAAGGGTCATATAAGTTGAAAAGTCATAAAAGTCAAACGGTCAATAAGGTAGTCGAACAACCACAAGGTTCAGTTTTACCCTTGGCATAAATACCCCCTCATTTGTACATGCAAAGGAATTTTCACCTTAGCTCCTCCCACATAGCCAAGAGAGTCTGTAATATTTTCTTTGAGGAGTAAGCAGTGGCCCCAACGCCACAACACAGGGTTAGTGATGGACGGTGTAACGATGTGTCTTGGAACTTTCGCTTAATTCAGGAGCTTGCTATAGGCCAACACATTTTCACACATGTATTGTATCTATTGTAAGACTAATCTTTAACACTTGTAATGGGTGTTGCTTTAACCTGTGTTCTACATCTGAACCATTTCATTTGTTGTAATACATAATTTATTAATGGAAATGTGTTGTATATGTTGTTAATGTTGTCTCGCCTATGTAGACTTCTCCCTCGGACATCAAAAAAACCTTTCACATGAAGCCTGTTGTAACAACCGTTGCACTTGTTTGGACGCATCCGTTGAGTGTTATACGTGTTATCTTACCTTGCATGTTGTGACTTCCGAATTAGTGTTGACTGCTCCTTCGGAAGTTGCACATGTCCTATTGTGTTGTGTGTTCCTAGTCGAGTTGGGACTGCATCCCATCCAACCTGGGACTCACTTTTACCCTCTCCCTTTACAGTGAAAGAACCATTGACACGAGTACAATTACTCTCATCAGGCACACAAAACTCACTTCCCGAAGACAAAGAAGACCACTCTCCTATGCTGACAAGCAAGAGTTGAGGCAAATCCTTAAGACAATGGCAGCTGTTCCATCACATCGGATGGGACTCCCACACCAAATGGTGTGAGGTCTAGTTGGGACTTCATACCGGGGTGATTCCCTTAATGGTGGCAGGTCCAGCATCGTTAATAAAACTGTATGAGAATTTATGTGCATGAGAAGAGGTACCTCACAACTTCATAAGTATTTCTTCTTCTATCCATGTCATGACAAGTGAGTATTCTGATGCTTTTCTCATCTTAACATTATCATCAAACATATGAATGGAGTGTCCTTGCTGGCAGATGTGGATGACAACAAGTTTCTCCTCATCTATGGGAGATATAAAACATCATGCAAAAGAAAGTCTGGAAGACCAGGAAAATTGAGCTTGATTGTGCCAAGCCTTGATGACTTAGTTTTTATTTGTCTGCAAAGTATACTGCTCCATCAATGTTGTTAGTAAATTAGTCAAAATATTCTCTTCTAAAAGTCGTGTGGCAAGTTGCTCCTAAATGAAGCAAACAATCATTTTTCCAAGAAGCAAGTGAAGCATTAAACAAGTCTTCATTTATTCCAATATTACAATGTGCCACAACATAGTGAGCGGATTCAGGTTCTTTACCTTTCTCTTTGCCATTGGTTTTACCTTTGGCTTGATTTATTTATTTCTCAATTTTGTCCCAAGGCAACTTTCATGTGGATGCATCATGTGATCCACCTCTATCGCAATGTATGCAATGAAGATCTGAATTTTCTCCTTGAGAGTGTATGTCCCCTTTGTGTCCAAAATTTCTTCGTCCTATTCCTCTTCGACTACCTCTTCCTCTAGGAGAATCTTGAGCATGATTGTTCCCTCTATGTGCAAGGCACACAACTTCTTTAGAATATTGAGGAGTTGTTTTCTTCCCAAAATATTTCTCTCTCTTAGCAAATTTATTCACAAGAGAGTCAAAGGTAATCTCTCTGAGGTTTCCATTGTCTTGCAATGACTCAAGATAATTTGAATAAGTGGGATAAAATGCCTTGAAAAAATCTATTAGAGGAATGTATAGTTCAATATTATTGACTTTGATATCATGCATAATAGATTTTACTTCTGATGCTAGAGCAAGAGGATCATCATTTTGTAATTCAAGATTGAACAATTTAATCATCAATTAGACAACTTCAAGCACATAGTGTGAGTCATAGAGTTCCTTCAACTTCTGTAAGGCTTCAAAAGAATTTGAAAATGGTAAAATATGGCAACTCACCTCTTCATTTATAGATGTTGCAATCAAGGCATAGACCTTGTTGTTCTTGTTTTCCCAAATGATGAACTCCTTATCTAAAGTGGGATTTTCAAGTGCATTGTCTCCTACACCTTCATAGACTCCTTTCCACAACTCATTGAAAATGAGAGTGTGTTTGATATTTCAAGACCAATTAGGATAGTTCTCCTTTCCAGAGAGAACCACTCCAACAATAGAGATCAATGAATGCGTTTAAATGTGTAGTGTGTAAAAGAAAACACTCCTCTATTGGCAAAATTTTTCACTTGTTGTTTGAACAAAACTATGAAAATATGATTCTGATTTGTATATATCAGAGGCATATTTGGGGAAGGGGTTATATGGTGGAGTATTTTAATGGGGGAGGGTTTATGTAGTGGAGAGTTATATGGGGGAGGGGCTCCATGGTAGGCGAGGGCATGTAGGCAAAGTATTGATGTCAGTCCACAGTGGGTGACAATGGGACCAACAAACACAACACAATATTATATTAAAAAAAATGTAGTGGTATGGTGGATTCGTATGGTGGTATGGGCTAGAGTTCAATGTAATCTCCAACAAACATGGTATGGAGTATTGAGTATGGGGAGTGCTAACTATGCAAGAGTATGGACGGAGCGCCGACTTTGCAGGAGTATGGATGGAGTAGTCAAAGTCGCAGAGCTGAAAGGTGGGTGAGCTGAAATTTGGAGGGACACTGGCATTTGGTGTAGCGGATTCACTACCATGATGGGTTGGTAACCGGGTATAGATGGTTCGCAGGAATGATGGGTTGGATACCGGTCTAGATATTTGCAATGTTGTATATTATGACAGGAGGAAATATGGTATCATGATATATGGTGTGGTTTGGAGGGAGAGCTACATAATAGGCATTATAAAAAAACCAGAAATTAACATAGTCACAATAATGATTCCACCTTTCCATTGGCTATAAAAAATATTCAATGTTAATGGATTCCTGCCATAAAGGAGGACTTACCAAACACTTTCAATGCACAAAGAACACTACAACCTCACCATCCAATGAAAAATAAACATTGCAATCTCGCTATCAAAATGAACATTGCAGTCTCACCGAATGTTTGCACATCCGATCCACAATATTTTAACAATCATTCCAACACTTCCACACCACGCAAGCACTAAGCTTCTATGAGAGTTATTCAACCAGAGGTTAACTCTCAAATCCTTGCAATCATCATAGAGATAATTTGATTGCGCATTTGAATGTAGAGGATTGTTTGTCCAAATGCAGAGATTTGATAGAGATCAGAGGTAGGAGGGAGTTACAAAGGGAAAAAACTAAAAATAGAGGTTGGCTCTGATACCATGTCAAGCTAGAAGGTAACTCCTTGTTGGCCCTCAGTTTTGGTCTTGTTTTTGCTCTAAGAAACTTACTAATCCATCTATTTACCATCCATTCTTCACTTTATTCATCCCATTTTGATGTATTTTATATCCATTCAGGTATTTAATTTTAATTTTTCAATTTCTAACTTTTTTATGAAAATTTGGTTTTAAGTGAAAAAATTGGCAGATTCAGAAATTCCCGTAATAGCTATACGGTTGATATGGTTGCAGGACACTTGGGCACGAATTGGATGCATGGATGGACAACTTGGGAACTAGGACTAAGCCAACTATGCTTAGTTCAAACAAAAGAAGCTTTATTAGGCCCATTTGATGCTAGTCAATCATGACTAGTCATTCAGAAATCCCATAGAAATTGGGTAGTTTTGAGATTCTATGGGATTGACCATATCTCTTGGGATGGTAGTGATGAATTTGAGCTAGATATATGGATAAGAGTAGATGGGTTTGTTTGAGTGATTATCAATCAATTTGTTTCATGAGACTTCTATTTAAAAGCCAAAATTTTGCTTGCTTATGTATTAACTTATTATACTTTTATGCTGAGACACTTCCGGATTGGAGAATTAATTTGAAGACTTGTTATATTATTATTTTTCTGTTCAATTATATGGATGTGTGACTGAATTTTAGCTTTTGATATCAATCTTCAAGTGTGCAAAGCAAGGGTGGAGGGCCCCCATTCCAAGCTAAGTACACTTCCTTGTTAACTAGTTTTCTTTCCGATAATCTGGTTATTGTAGAACTAGTTTCATTCTTTGATGCAAGTTGGTTTATGGTTAATTTATGGTGATTGATTTCATTAGATCTTAACTTGTTCATCATTTTATTAAGTTGGAAAAACAAAGTGCTCCATTTGAGCACTCCTTCTGTTAACTTGGTGGACTAGAACTAGTTTCCTTTGATTACATGCAAGCAGTTTTCTTATGTAATTTTGGCATTAAGGTGAATGAATTATGATGAAACATATTATGTGTCTCTTAGGTTAGGAGTGTTCTTTCATTAATAATTTACCCATATTAAGTTCTTAGTTTCAGTCTCTGATTCATTAAGTAGTAATTGAGGTAGAGGTGGACTTCTTGAGTTAAGAACCATTTCAGTGTTTTTCCTCTTTTCAAACCAAGTGAATTGGAGTTGTAGTATGTATTACTTTAGTGTTTTTGAAAAAATTATCTTTCAAGGTTTGATTACATTTGATATTCACACATAGGGAACTTGCCTCAAAGTGTTACCAACCCGGATTGATAAGAAATATTTGTGTTAATTTCGGTAAACAAATTAGCTCAACATTTTGGTGCCGTTGCCGGGGAGGAAAGTATTGGCATAGTCAATAGGAAGATAACTTTCAAAAGTTTCTTAAAAAAAAAAACAAAAACATTAGTTACATTCCTTTTAGTTATGTTTCTTTATGCCTAGACAGAGAGATCCTCAAGGTAGATTTGTTAAAAACCCCCCACAAGTAGAGATAGGACCATCAAAAACCCCAGTTACTGGTAATCCAATAATTGAGGAATTGGAAGAAAAACAAAGAACTGGACAAAGGTTAACCTTAATTGATAGGCAAACTTTTTTAGCTTGGGAAGCAAAACAAAAACAACCATCAACTTTAGGAAAACAAAAGGAAATGATTAAAGAAAAACAAGTTGTCTTTCCATCTATAAATCAACCTGTCTTTGAACAACCTGAATCTCCACTTAAAATTGAAACAACTAAACCAATGGTAGAAGAGGGACATGGATATGTTATTTTCACTCCTGAACAATGAATTGAATATGAGAGACAACAAAGAGAATGGAGAAGAAAAGGAGAGGAGGAGGCAAAACAAGAAAATGATAGAAAGACAGAAAATGATCGGAAAATACAAGAAGATGGTCGTGATCAAGAAGCTACCATTGGCTTTCCAATAGTGGATACAAGTGGAATATTAGGAGAAGAGGTGAAAATGAAAAATATTCCACCTTCTGTATTGCCAAATTTTTATGGAATGTCAACGGAAGATCCTGATGCTTTTATGTTTGAATTTGATATTCTATGTAGAACATATGGATACACTGATGACATACACAAACTTCATCTTTTTCCTGCTACATTAAAAGCAACAGCTTTAAAATGGTTCATGGGTTTAGGAGAGCAAACAATAAATTCTTGGGATGAGATGAGATCAGTCTTCCTTAAAAAGTATCAAGCTTATTATAGATCTAGAGATTCAAAGGAAGATGTTTTCAGAATGACACAACAAGAAGATGAAAGTTTAGAGGAATATTTGGAAAGATTTGCATATAATCTACAAAAATCTAAACAACACTCTCTAAATCAGGAAACCATTCGAACAATCTTTCTCAAGGGTGTAAGGGATGAATACCTTGACATTTTGAATGTGATGGGTAAAGGAGACATTTCAAACCTACCATTCAAAGAAATTGTTGAGTTATGTCAAAAATATTCTAGAGGAAGATCAAAAACTGGAAAGAGAGAAGCAAGTTCAAAAGTAGCAAAGTCAGCAGCAGGAGGGATAATAAGAGCGGAAATAGGAAGCTTATTGGAAAACTTCAAAACTGATCTCTTAAGTGCATTGGGAACACAAGTAGATATTCTAAAGGCAAATAAGAAGAAGGAAGAACAAGAACAAGCTCTACCAATCTTTTTGTTCCAAATGTAGAAAGAAGCATCCATTAAGAGAATGTCCTTTGGATAGTATTCAGGTATGTGGTCTTTGTACGGAAAATCATTCATCAGAAAACTATCTAATATTGAAAGAATTGTAAATGAACTCAATGGAAGAGGTGCAAGGAATAGAAGATTTTTATTATGTAGCACCACGAAGACCATGGCAACCTAGGATGCCCCAACAAAATCCACAACAATTCCCTCAACAAAACTACCTCTATCCACCTCAAAATCTTTGGAATCCTCCAATGCCATGGCAAGCTTGGCCTCCACAACAATATCCACACCAACCTACACAAGGATGGAGAGGATATGGTTGTGGAAACCAGCCACCTCAACAGTATCAACAATAATACCATCAACAATACCAACAACCATTTCTGTATCCACAATATCCACAGTCCATGCCATTTCCGCAAAAAAATTATGCATATCCACCATCCATGCCATTTCCACAGTAGAATCCACCACCATTGTTGACTCAACCACAACAGTTATAGCTACCCTCAAACCAACCCAGACCAACCCAATTACCAGCCCAACCAGTGGCAAATCCGAACAATAAAGTGGACAAGTCTGCATACACTGTAGAGGAAGCAGCATATTTTCTAACATATTCTATTCTTCCTCTAAATGATGTCCATTTAAGGTCTGGAAAGGTGCTTAAAAAGGATTCTCCACCAATTATAGAAGAGCCAATTGAACAAGGAGAATCACTTGAAACATCACAATCTGAAACAAAAATTCAGAAAGGGAAAACCATTATAACCCAAACACCACCTTATCTTGAGAGGTTAGTTGAACAACAGAAGGAGATGACCCTTCCTAAATTTGATATTTTAGATGAATTTAAAAATGCTTATGTAAAAATTCCTTTATTGAAGGCAATTAAAGAGATACCAATTTATGCTAAAACAATAAAGGAATTGTGTATTAAGAAAATAGGTAAAAAGAAGAAGGATCCTACTACAATCCAACTCATTAGCAAGTTAGCAAGCCTCATGTCTACACAAACAATTGTAGAGAAATATATTGATCCTAGTATCCCTATGGTTACTATCTTAATAAATAATTTCTCGGTACCAAATACATTAATAGACTTGGGAGCAGCTATAAATCTAATGACTATGGAGACAATGAAAACTCTGCATTTAAACAACATTAGATCAACTTCTACAATTCTAGAATTAGCAGACAGATCTAAAGTTGTTCCAGAAGGAATGCTAGAAGATATCATAGTCTCTTTGGATTCATGGGAATATCCCGTTGACTTTCTTATCTTGCAACCAAAAACAAATTTGGGAGGACATCCTCTAATCTTAGGCAGACCATGGTTAGCTACCGTTGATGCCTTTATAGGATGCAAATCAAGAAGCATGATTATTTCACATGGAGATGAAAGGAAACACATTGCTCTTTATTCACCTGCATAATCAGCTTCTTTAGAATCAGTACTTGAAACTCAAGAACAACAACAAACTAAATCAGTTTTAAGTATAAATCAATTCTTTGACTTGAGAAGAAGAAGAGAATGAAGACTTAATAGATCTTTTCATTTCGGAACCAAATATTTCAGAGCAGCTTCGAGAGGTTCAATATGTAGCTGCAAGTAATCTTTTGAATCAATGTTTTCAGGAAGCTTGTACTGTTCAAAATTTGCAAAATTCGTTTATAAACATCTTTCCTGTAAACACAATCTCCAATCCAACAACAAAAACAATTGAGATATATCCCGGAAAACATTTGAACATTGGAAACCGATTGCAATCAGCACAAGAACAAGAGGTAATTGCATTATTACAAAAATATTCGAAAGCTTTTGCCTAGGATTATACTGACATGCAAGGAA
Organism: Pinus taeda; assembly: GCA_000404065.3. Lineage (NCBI taxonomy): Eukaryota > Viridiplantae > Streptophyta > Pinopsida > Pinales > Pinaceae > Pinus > Pinus taeda. Next base: position 69,379 of record APFE031288253.1, on the reverse strand, counting down.
TCCATCCTAGCACATGTATCCACCAAATCTATATAGATGATCAAATCAAACCTGTAAGGCAACCTCAAAGACGAATGAATCCCATGATGAAAGAAATAGTGAAAGAGGAACTGCAAAAATTGTTAAATGTTGGATTCATCTATCCTATTTCAGATAGTCAATGGGTTTCTCCATTGGTAATAGTACCAAAGAAAAATGGAAAATGGAGGGTATGTGTAGACTATTGAGAATTAAACAAAGCTACATTAAAATATCATTTTCCCCTACCATTCATTGATCAGGTTCTAGACTCATTAGTTGGAAAGAAATTTTTCTCCTTCTTAAATGGGTTTAGTGGGTACAATCAGATTAGAATAACAACAGAAGACCAAGACAAGACAACATTTACTTGCCCATGGGGAACCTATGCATATAATGTCTTTCCATTTGGTTTATGCAATGCACCTGCAACTTTCCAAAGAGCAGTGCTTGCAATATTTGTTGATCTAGTCCACGAATGTGTAGAGGTTTATATGGATGACTTCACAGTTTATGGAAACACATATAATGATTGCCTCAACAATCTTGAGAAAGTATTGAAACAGTGTATAGAAACAAATTTGTCATTGAGAAATGAAAAATGCTATATGATGTTGACAAAAGGTATAGTTTTGGGACACCATATTTCCGCTTTAGGAATTAAGGTGGATCCAGCAAAAATCCAAGTCCTAGTCAACTTAATGCCACCTACAACACAAAAAGAGGTAAGAAGTTTCTTGGGCTATGCAGACTACTATAGACAATTCATTGAAAAATTTAGTAAAATAGTCCAACCTCTATTCAAACTATTAGCAAGAGATGTTGAATTTCAATGGACAAATAGTTGTCAAAATGCATTTCAAATATTAAAAGAAAAATTATCAGTTGCACCCATTCTCCATGGGCCGAACTGGTATTTTCCATTTCATATTTCAACTGATGCATCTGATACTGCGATAGGTGCCTCACTTGGGCAGAAAGAGAATCTGTTCAATTATGCAATATACTTCATAAACAAGAACTTAACACCTGTAGAATTGAACTATACAATCACAAAAAAAGAAATGTTAGCCATAGTACATGGAGTAAACAAATTTAGGCACTATATAACAGGTTACCAAGTTTTTATTCATATAGATCACTCAGCAATAAAATATTTGATGAATAAACCTATCACCAATGGGAGAATAACATGATGGTTACTGTTATTGCAAGAATTTAACATCACAATACAAGACCGACTAGGCAAAGAAAATCATGTGGTTGACTTTCTGTCCCACATAAATTCACCCAACGATCCAAATCCAGTTGTAGACAACTTTACAGATGAACACCTATTTGCAATAACAGTAAAAACACCATGGTTTGCAGACATAAAAAATTATTTATCTTCTGGGAAGTTTCCAACACAATTCTCTAAGAAACTGTTGAGGCCTCGGAAATCGCTGCCACAACATTGGGGGATAACCACCCGGTCTGGACCTTGGTACAACTCCTTTTCCATTTGGAATGGTGTCTCCGACTGGAGATAACAGGACTAGTTTCCCGATAATGAAATAAAAGGGATGGATGGGTGATGAATAGATTGCTTAAGTGATAGGCGACTAGCTTATTCTATTGACGAAAATAGGGAAACTAATACTAATCCCGGGAACAACTTATTCATTCGGAAAACAGCGTTAAATAATCTTTATCTATCTATCAGGCATATAGATAACTCTGTAAAATAAATAAGAGATGTTCAATCATTCAAAGATTGCTTCATGTGAATAGTCACAATGAAGCGATAAATACAAATTACTGCATTCACTGTTTATATCATCGATACATATATACAATTGAAAGGGAAGCATGCGATAAACAACCAATAGTGGAATGCATAAGGAATGCTGTGAAAAACACACATATATATAAGTGATAATAGCAAGAGCGATTTAAACAACAATTCATATAATGAAAATGAATACAGACGTAGATAATAGTACCATGTGAGCCGTAGATAAATCCGAAATATCAATCGCTATTCAAAATTCCTTCTTCAACACAGAAATGCTTTCAAACAATGACAATAGTGCACATTTTCATAAAAGCCTTCCTCATCAAATTCAGAATAATTGGTCAAGTTTCGTAAAAGAATATCCCTAAAGTACAATAGTGCAACTTCAGGGTTTAAGTCATATACAAAACTTTTACAACCCTTTCTAAATGCATGAAAGGGTCTATAAATACTATTAATATGAAAATATCCATGAAACAAAATCATACTAAATTGGTATCAGTAAATGCAGTCTATCTCTCAGGGGCGATCTGGCAGTCGGCGAAATGAGTCATGCCTCAGGTTGTTTGCCCTTAAACCTTAGCTGGCTTATCGCAAGCATTGGTTCTACTTCTGGCGGTTTGTTGAGGCCCAAACTGAATTGGGCGGCGAAGGTGGCATCCTGAATGTCGGGTATAATATACCCGACAGCATCGATTAGGCACTTCAAGGCAGCTCTTTGGCTGTATGGCTTGATTAAGAAGAACCAATAAGCATCCCACGTCAGACTGTTGATTCCAGTGATCAATCTTGCGTTTTTCTCTAGCTCCGGATAGCATGAGTGCTCCAATATATTTGCCGCTGTTAATTGACCTGGAGTGCTTTGGGAAATTATATTAGATAAATACAGTGTATTATTTACTAATTCAACCAAATTTCCACTGATTGTCTTGCATCTGCAAATTTCTCTTTCTTCTTTCATTAGTTGCGATTGCCATTCTGTGAATAATATCTCTTTGTGCGATTCCAGAATTCTCGGTAGATTAGCTCCCCGACCTATATCGGAATCCTTCCATCCTATAAAGTTTGTCAGTGTTTCTTCGGCCTGATCCAAATCGGTCCTTGCTTTCTCTACCTTTTCGTTTATAGATGCTACCAATTCGCACAATGGTTCTGCTCGTATGATCTGTTGACATAGTAGCTTAACCTGATTAATCAATCCCTTATTTAACTGGAGCGCTTCTGCTTTGAACTCATCTATCTGAGGGAGCTTTTTCATTTGCTCAATTTGAGTGGTCAATTGAGCGATCTACTCATCTTTTGCTTTCATTGTTCCCTCAGTTGATATTCTTAACTGCTCTAGTGCCGCCGATAGCTCCTTTTTCCTTTGGATTGTGCCTTCATCAATCCTCTGCTTTTGCTCTTGTAATTGCTTGGTCAGCTGATTATTGTTCTGTTGTTGCACTAGCAATTCTTGCTCCGCCTGCTCTGCCTTCTGCTGAACTTCTGATAGTCTCGCCTGTAGCGAGGAGATGTCTTGGTCCTTGGTCTTCAATAAACTACTTACCTCCGATTCTTTATCAATGGTTGTCGCTGAATATGCTCCAGCGAATTGCGATAGCTTGGTTAAGTCATCGGAGGGGTCAAATTCCTCTTTCCACACAACATTGCCCGTTACTGTCAATTCAGGGAATGGGGAAGGTTGATCATCTCTTCTCCTTTTCCTCTGTCGCTTTACAACAGCTTTATGCTTAGGGCTATAAAATACATCCAAAGGGGGAATCTCTTCAATTTGCAAAACGATTTCTCCCATTGGATCTTTAGGAATTATCTCTGTTTCTTTTGTTTTGGGTAGGCCGCTGGTTTCGCCCGAAACTGATTTCGATGTCGCTTCCTGTGTGTCACCTTCTTTAGAAACCTCATCATATTTCGAGCACTCTAGGTTATCGATAATTGTACTGAATTGCTTCCATTGCTGGAGCAAATTCGGATCAACTAATATATCATTATTATTCTTAGAGCTGCTCTCTTCTTGGGTCTTCGCCTGGGTTTCTTCTTGTCGCTGCACATTTTCCTGGGTCACCTCCTGCCTCTGGCTATGCGCTTCCTCCTGCTGCTTTGATGTAGTAGGAGGTGGCGTATTATCTCGCTGCTCAAACTCGCTTGACCTGGTTGTTGTTGGAACAGTCGCTAACAGGTCTAGAGGCAGAGTTTGCAACCTCTGTTCTCTAATTCTGTTAAATTCGACTAGCCCTTCATCATTATACACATTTTTGGCAAGCGACTTGACTTGATACAGTGATTCGGCCGATGCAAACAAATCTTCGAATTTGTCTTCTTTGTGCTCGACCTTGGCCAATTTGGCCTAGTCGAGCGCATTGTAAGCGATCTTCCTTGGATCATACTGCCTTCTTGGCAGAGTAGCCAGAGTGCGAAAATTCATTTTCCCAGCTTCCTTCTCTGCATGCTTGATATCATGCAGGGTATACACTCCAATTCGTAATGGAAAAGAAGGCCAAACATGTTTTTTATCTCTTTTCAGGGTCTGTGTAACCCCTTCAGCACTGATTTGATAAGCTACCTCCCTGGAAGGTAGCTTATCGGGGATGTAAAGTGGTAGCACATGTGGCCTAGCTTGACTGCCAAAAACTCTGATATAGGTGAATTTCTCCTCCCCAAACCAACTTGCTACTGTAGTCAAATCTACCCATGCTTGCTTAGAAATTTTCGGGGCACGCTTATTAAAAATGGAATAATGAATTGGCACAGGTGGTGCTTATAACCAGTCTTCCATAGTTTTTGATAATATATGTGAATGGGTGTGGGGTCTTGCGACGTCCACCTCCATCCCGGCACAGGAAACTCAGAATTAAAACACAACACATCCATAATATAGGCACTATAATAAAACGGCGGAATAACCCTCTCTGTGACACAATAGTCAGACCTGAAATCGAGGATGGATTTGGCTAACTTGTCGGATAATATGACTGCCCAATCCATAATTTCTCCACTACATGCTGCCTCCATTAGGGGAACCATTTCTATGGTGAAATTGGCAGAGTCATGAAATCCCCACAGCCTACACATCATAATTCCAGCATAACAGTAAGGAGAACACATGGAGTCAACTGAGTACTTACCCGAGGTTTCATGCTTGTGTTTTGCTGGATTCTGTCTCCAGCCTCGAATTGGTTCAGACTCGGTCTCGTTCTCTGCTCGAAATTTCTCCAAAAATGCAGCATTATATTTCTTCTCTTCTTGCAGCAGGTGATACATTAGCCTTAGGTCTTCGGCTCGAAACGAACCGAAAATCCTCCCGTCGGTAGCGTTAAACAGTCTGTTGATAATTGGGAGCTCTTGGATTGCCCATCTTACCACATCCGTGTAAGGAAGAACCTGCTCCCAAGCCGTTATTCTGTGTAGAAAGGAGTCAGCCAAGTCTTTTATAATGGCATCAGATTTGCTGGTATTGTCACATAAAATTTCTACTTCGGTCACCTTTGGCCCTTCTGCTTCAATCAGATTATAAGTCCCTTGCCAAGTGGTCCTGGTGAGTCCTAAGCATGTTGTATATGATATAAGCCCTTTATTCTTTCCACTTGGATCAGCGATAGCTTGCCCTGCGGCTGGCGGAGGAGTAGGCATTGTAGTCTTCTTGGATTTCTTTCCCATTCCAATTTCTTCTGTTTCTATGGAAGAATTCCACGCAGAGTGAAAGATAAGCGTAACACATGCAACAATAACGTGAATTGAACATAATGAAATATATATATCTAGGTGCATTCATAGTGATCAATCGACTTAAGGCGGTCTTAGGATCAAATCCGTGGATAGATCTCAAGCCTGCTATTCTCATTAAATGGTCGTTACGGCCTGTCAATCTCATCAATTCCAGTTTCTTCGATTAATGGCTGAATGATTTATTTGAAGCATGCTTTGGGTGATTTGGCGGTTTGAACGCGGATGAGCGGCTTTCGAAAGGATATGGCCTTAATTACGAATAAATCATATTAAACCGCCTTTATGACTGTTACTTTGAAAACTGTGCTATTTTACCCTTTACGTAATCGGGCATAGGGTAAATGCTAAGTTATTGCATTGGTTTTGTTTGGAATCCCTGATTGTCGATAGCGATATCGCATCGCGTCGGGCATAGGTGGTAGGGCCGCTTAAGATGAGGGCATGGTAAGTCGCTGATCGCCGATAGCGATATCGCATCGCATCGGATGAAGGGGAGGCTCTTTGCAATATAAGTGTTATCGCTGATTGCTGATCATCGATTTCACATCGCATCAAAGCAAGGATCGTTACTCATGTTACTTTATGCTTTGCCGATATCTGATTGCGATTTCGCATCGTCGAAAACCAAGATGTTCCTTAAGTTGTGCTTTCTTTTTCATTGTGATATGCGATCTTGCGATCGCTTTATCGCAATGATAAAGATAAATCGTTTTATATTGGGAATTTTGATTGGTTTTATTTACAAGGGTCTTTTAATAATGTTTCCTTTTACTCGAGCCTTTGTAGAAATAGAACTCTAAATTGATACCAATTTGAAACAAAAATTAAAAGGGACCCATTTCACATTATAATTTTGGAATAGTAATGATATGAAATGGGAGGTTGTTGTATGGCACAACAATTGGCGATTCGCTGGAAGAAACAGTTATCTCTGAAAAGTGTAGAAATACTTAAACTTTTTTTACAATAGAAATTTTATTCAAAAGGGAAAATTCTAATATAACTAGATATTGTTGCATTCTAAGGAAACAAAACTTTCTTTGCTAATTTCCTCTCTTGTTAAAAATAGATACATTCCATATTTTTAAATTGGCACTTATTGGTTGATATTGATAAAATAGGAAACTTTTCCAAATCAACTATTAAAATTAACTCCTTTGCCATAGGTAGAGCCTCTGCTGCCAGCAAACATCCATAGTCTCGGCAGGGATACCTTTTAACCATATCATTGTCCATTGTCCTATTTACTTCAGAGCATGATTAACAGAATGAATTCAAAACATGTTTTTTCACATTTTGTATTTCCTTTTATTTTTTTGTTATTTTATAAGATAAAAAGTCATTGCCCTGGTGTGGTGGCCAGTTAATTGACAATGCCATTCACTGGTAGTAATCTAACCGAACAAGCTGGCTCGTGATGAGACCCCTTGTCTTACAATTGAAGCCATTACCCTGTTTTGGTATGCAGTGTTGGTAATGTTGGCTAAACTATTTCCCTATGAACATGGTAAGTAGGCTTGTAGTAAGACCTCTTAACATCTAGTATTCTTGGAATTACATCCTGAACAATCATGAACTTAGGTAGAATAGGATAGACAATTTTCCTCCTTAAGGTACGATGGATGACAAGGTAAGAGTTTGAGATGTTGAATTTGGATTAGCTTCTATTTTAATATTGATAACCTTTTTATAACCAATTTAAAAAGTTTGAAAAGATTTACAAGATTTATAAACTTCAAGAGGAGTTCGCAAGGATTGTATTGTAGTTTCAGAATGCAATTATAACTAATTTCCTAGAAATTATTCCTTTTGTTTAATACTTCTATTCATTAAAAGTAAATATCACATTGCTTTTTTTCGAGAAACTCTTTGAATACAACAAAGGTCAAATAGAAAATGCCTTACAGTTTTATTTTCTAATTTTGCTACAAACTATAAAAATGCTATTTAAAAGGAGAAGGGGTTACCTCCTTAGTTGAAAAATTTCTTTAAGATTAGGCCATTAACAGGGAGAGAATCTCTCAACCCTGACAAATCTTGTAGCATGAAGGTCGAATGGCCTATCTTTTCATAGATCTGAAACGGTCCAAGCCACATTTTCTGAAATTTGGTGTGTTTCCCTTTATCTTCATGGGATTTTTCCCATTTCAGGACTAAATCACCAACTTGGAATTGCTTAGAACGAGATGAGATTGAATCAAATGACGACTTGATGATCTGCTCATGTTTCGCATGAATAATCTTGGCTTTTTCTCTTTCTTCTTCTAATTTCAAGATTTGGTCATGCCTAAGTTGTAAAGAAGAAGAAGGATTTCCTTCAATAAATTGAACTAGAGCTAGAGAGGGAAGAATAAGATTTGTTGGTAGTACAACTTCTTTTCCATAAACGAGTTTAAATGGGGAAGAACCTATAGAAGCCTTTTGTGTTATCCTGTCAGCCCATAGTGCAAATATTAAAGATTTGTGCCAGGTCTTGTGATTCTGTTCGATGGTTCGCTTGATAATTTTAATAAGGTTTTTGTTTGTAGATTCTGCCAAACCGTTACCCTGAGGATAATAGTTAGCAAAGTATTTGAGCTTGAAACCTTTTTTGATTGTGAAATCAAACATAACATTGCCTGAAAAGTAAGATGCATTGTCAAAAACAAGAGCATTCGGGACACCAAACCTGGTAATGATGAATTGATCTATGAATTCAATGATGGCTTCAGAGTTTGTTGTCTTTAGCGGAATTGCTTCAACCCACTTGGTAAAGTAACCGGTAGCAGTAAGGATATACTTATGCTGTTTGGAAGAATTAGGAGTAATTTCTCCAATAATGTCCAATCCCCATTGCTCAAATGGCTGTTCAATGTTGACCAGTTGCAGAGGAAAGGCTGATTTCTTTAGTCTTCCACTTGAAGTTTGACAACTTGGGCATTTCCTCACATATTCATGAGCATCTCTAAATAGAGTGGGCCAGTAATATCCAGCATGGATGACTTTGTGAGCTGTTGTATCAGCTCCGAAGTGGCCTCCCGCTGGTCCGTCATGCAATTCCTGCAAGACCCTTTGTGCTTCCTGTTTTTCAAGGCATCTTAGTAAAACGGAATCATAATTTTGCCTAAACAGAACATCATCAATAATGGTAAAATTTTTTGCTTTCAATTTTATGGCCCTTTTATTTTTGTAGGACAAGTTGGGAGGTGCATATCCATTTTTCAAGTAAAATATTAAATCGGCATACCGTGATTCAGAGTCAATGGTACTTATCTGATTGATGGTTTGAGGTTGATCTGTATCGCTTGATTCTGGAATGTTGGACGCGCCTGCCAATAACCTGCAAAAACCTTGGCCTCTAACAATCTTTGCTGGCTTTATTTCTAGGTCATATTCCTGAAGTGCTGTTACCCAATTTGCCCTTTTTTCTCCCAGTTCTCTCTGGATTAACAGTTGTCTAACTGAGGAGAAAGGAACTATAACCTTTGTATGGGCTTTCAACAGGAAGGGTCTGTAATGTTTAACCGCTTTATATACAGCAAAGGCTTGTTTTTCTACTTCAGAATAGTTTAATTATGCACCTTGAAGATTTGAGCTATAGAATGAAATCGGTGCTTCCAAATTGAGATCATTGATCTGTGTAAGTACTACATCATAAGAGGAATCAGATGCGATGGTATACAATGTAAAATGATTAGAAAAATTTGGGGTATTTAGAGCTGGGGCATTGATTATTGACTTCTTGATTAGTTCAAATGCTTCCTTTTCTGGCACTCCCCATTTGAAGACTGAAGTTTTCTTAATCATAGTTTGAAGTGGTAAAATAATTTGAGAAAAATATGGAACGAATCTTTTTACAAAATTGATTTGGTCTAAGAATGACTGCATGGATTTCTTATTATGAGGATAAGGGATTTCAGAAATTTCCTTAATCATGTCTGGATCGATATAGATGCCATCTTTAGATACAATAAAGCCTAGGAGCTTACCTTGATCAAGAGCGAAGAAAGATTTCTTAGGGTTTAGAGAAATACCGTATTTCTTACAGCGTTGGAAGATCTGATTCAAATCATGCAAGTGATTGGATCTCTCTCTTGAAAATACAGTGATGTCATCTAAATAGACAACTACTGTTCTATTAATTAACCCTTTGAAAGTGATGTCCATCGCCCTTTGGAAAGTGGCTCCTGCATTAATAAGCCCGAAAGGCATTTTCTAATATGCATATGCTTTGTTCTAAAGGTGGTTTTGAGTCGGTCATCAGGGTGAACCAGAATTTGGTTATACCCTGAAAACCCGTCCAAGAAGGACATTAACTCTGAACCAGTCACTGATTGGAGTATCTGCTCCATAGTGGGTAATGGGAAATTATCTTTTAGACTTGCCTTATTTAAATTCCTGAAATCAATACAAATCCTTATGTCGCCATTCTTCTTTCTGACTGGTACCATATTGGAGACCCAATTCGAGTGTCATACGGGAAAAATAATCTTGGCTTTCAAGAGTTTGTTAAGTTCCGACTTTATTTGACCCTCTAGGTTTGGATGTATTTTCCTCAACTTTTGTTGAATTGGTTTCTGCTCGGGAAGCATTGGGATAGTGTGTTGAATAATAGATGTGTCATATGTTTTTAGATCATCATATCTCCAAGAGAAAACATGTTTATTCTTTCGTAACAGACTAATAAATGCTTCCTTTTCCTCTATAGAAAGTCCTAATCCTAAATTAATGTTTTGAGGATTTTGCTCGGTTCCAAGGTTTATTAATTCAAACCTTAAGGTGGAGCTTTGAAGCTTTGTATTAGATACAGGTTTGAACCTGTCTTTGATATCATAAAGGTATTCAAGCTTCACTACGTGCTTAGGGATTGAGTTTTCCTCATGTTTACCTTGTATTTGAGTATCGTGCTCATCTTCCTCAATGATTTGATTATCATAGGATTTTTCAGAGGTCAGAAATTGTAAAATGTCTTCATCGTGGTTAAACACTCTCCAATTGGTTACATTATCTGGAATGGGTGGCCTAAAAAGTAATTCTACTGAAAACCTATCTGGACTATAGTCTTCGGAAGGGATCAGCTTGGAAGCGACATTGGCCAGCAAATCAGCTGCGGAATCTGTGCCCTAGGAATGGAAGATATATTGAATGCTAAAAAATGGGAGGTGAGTTCTTGTACTAGCAATTGATAATGCTTAAGATGGTTCGAAAGACAATGGATTGTATTCCTTACCTGTTTGATAATTCTCAGAGTCGCCAAAGACCTTCAAGTACTGAAATTTGAGGTCGATTGCTTTGTATAGTCCTTGGACAAGCGCTTCGTACTCGGCTGTGTTATTCGTGCATTCAAATTCTAATCTATAGGATAACATTGTCTTTTCTCCTTGTGGGCTGACCAAAATGCATCCTGCTCCTGATCCTTCGCTGGACTTAGATCCATCGAAATATAAAGACCAAAATAATGAATTATCTACAGTTTTTGTTACAACATTCTCAGTCACATTAACGCATTTAGACCTGTCGGTCTGCGAAAAGTTTTCGATCTGTGATGCGAAATTAATATAATTGCCGAAAAATAACTCTGAAGAATAGTTTCTTAGGATATTATTGTTGAATGCGACTGGCTGATTTTCTTGTTCAAATTCTGTAACAGTGTGGGTCATATGTTTCTCTCGATCAATCTTTATTTGATTGGGCTTGCCCTTGTAGGGGAGCCACATATGTGACCAATCGGTAGAAATATACCCATGGAATTTTTCAGACCAATCCCTGCTTAAAATTAACCCATATAATTCAGGTATATCAACGACTAGAATATCAATCCTTTGGACGATTCTTGGATCTGCCGATAACCTGATTGTTACAGAGTTTATTTCCCCTAAAACCTGAACTTTAGTTCTATCTAACTGCACGATGTGAATAGAAGACTTCTGGGGTTCTATATTCAGTTTGGAGCAAACCGAAGCAGGAATTATATTCGAAGATGCCCCAGAATCAATTAAACAATTGTGTAGATTCCGATTATAAATTTCATAAGTCAAGAGGAAAGGAGGGGTATGGGAGTTTGATCTGTCTCCAATCAAAATAGTGTTGGTTGCCTCAACTCTACCAGCAGGGGATTGTCCTGAGTCGCTTGCAGCTTTAGTGGTGGGAAGAGGTGAAGAAGGGACAACGTTAAATTATTTGAGTAGTAATTTTTGATGATGTTTTAATTTACTAAGTTCAAACATGGTGATGTTTGCCTTAGTTTTCTTCATGTCATCGACAATGTTGTAATCCATCGAATCGGAAACTACCAAAGTTCTAGATGGTGAAGGTGTAGTAGAGGATGATGGCTGATTGTTAGATACTGTCGCGGCTGGCTTCCTAACGGGTACTTTTTGCTTTATATTATTGGTTCTAGCACTCCTTTTCTTTGGATTAGCTTGAACAGGTTCAAGAGTACCTTTACTCCTTGTAGTGACAGGAAAGGCTTCTTGTTCGGCATCATTATCGGAATTAGGGAGTATAAAGTCCCACATTCCGTGACATTCAACTACTTCCTCTTCTTCTCCTTCGGATGGTGTAACTGTTTCTTCCTCTTCTTCTTCCTCAGGATCCGAGTCTGCATATGATATAACGTTTGGAGGTTTGGACTCGAGTTTCTTGAAATTCCTATATGGTTTCTTCGTTGAAGATTCTGTTACTTGTTTCTTGATCTCAACCATTTCGTTCGACATAGTTTTAAGGAGTTTTTGAAGGCCCTCCATGTCATATGGATCCTTAGTGTTATTTTTCTTAGAGTCATCTTTAAAGGACACTTTTTTAGATTTTCTTTCTTCCAAGGCAGTTTTCTTTTCTAAGGTGATTATACTTTTTTCTACAGCGAGTGCTTCCTTCATGTTTTCAGCTAATGTGGGCTATTTGGCCCTATCAACAAATATGGGAATGTTTGAAGGCAAAGCTGTGATATACCACTCGCTTCTAACTTGTTTGCTTGGCTTATCATCGGTGGGGATCTTGTTCAAGAGTTTGTTAAATCTGGAGTTGAACTCTTTGATGGGTTCTCTCGACTCGATCCTTAAATTTGAAAGATCATGGACAAGTGTAGCTAAGGATCTGTCATCACCGTATTTGGTGAGAAACTGTTCCTGGAAGATATTCCAACTTGTGATGGATCCAGAGGGCAAGGAAAAATACCAAGACCCTGCAGGTCCTTGTAATGAATAGGGAAACAATATTACTACCACATCTTCTTCAGTGACTCCCTTTAGATTGACTGACAACATAAAATTGTTTATATGTTCTTCTGCAGAAGTTCCATCATCTGGGTTGAATTTGGGTAGCCATTTTTCGGGGTAATCGGGTAAAGGATGTAAAGGTGTAGGCATGGTAACCGCACCAAGACTTCTCCATGGTCTTTGGGCCATTTTAGGATTACCAACGATCGCTTGTGGTGTTCCAGGTGCCTGAGGGGGAGGTGGAAGTGCAGACTGAAAAGATGGCGATGTTTGAGATGAAGCCCCTTGGTGAACAACTATATGGAGTGGTGAAGTGGGTGTATGACTTCGCACAGGTGATGATGAAATGGAAGATGATGGGGAAAGGATTTCGCTATCAGAACCTTCAGTGGTCTTTTTGATCCTTTTCCTTTCGGGTAAAGGAAATTCAGGTGGTTCAATACCTAGCTTTTTGCTTTGGAGTCTGGTAAGATGAGGGGGTAAGCGAAATTGCGAAGTCTGACTGCCTTGTGATACTTCAGATCTAGGAGGGGATATTAAGAAGCCTTGAAGTTTCTGGATGATGGATTGAACTTCAGGGGACTCTGGACTTAAGTGTTCTGAAGTATGATGTAATTGAGCAGTAGTGGTTGATTACTCTTCGTCTCGCTTGGATACTAGAGATTTAGAATGTGAACGAGATGTTCGAGGAGAGGTGGAGGGTGAATTACTCTTTGAATGGTTTGCAGGTGTTGGCTTACTCACCATTCATAGCGGATGGCCCTCCTTCTAGTGCTAGAAATGTTGAGGCCTTGGAAATCGCTGCCACAACATTGGGGGATAACCACCCGGTCCGGACCTTGGTACAACTCCTTTTCCGTTTGGAATGGTGGCTCTGAATGGAGATAACGGGACCAGTTTCCCAATAATGAAATAAAAGGGATGGATGGGTGATGAATAGATTGCTTAAGTGATACGTGACTAGCTTATTCTATTGACGAAAATAGGGAAACTAATACTAATCCCGGGAACAACTTATTAATTCAGAATACAATGTTAAATAATCTTTATCTATCTATCAGGCATATAGATGACTCTGTAAAATAAATAAGAGATGTTCAATCATTCAAAGATTGCTTCATGTGAATAGTCACAATGAAGCGATAAATAAAAATTACTGCATTCACTATTTATATCATCGATACATATATACGATTGAAAGGGAAGCATGCGATAAACAACCAATAGTGGAATGCATAAGGAATGCTGTGAAAAACACACATATATATATAAGTGATAATAGCAAGAGCAATTTAAAAAATAATTCATATAATGAAAATGAATACAGACGCAGATAATAGTACCATGTGAGCTGTAGATAAATCCGAAATATCAATTGCTATTCAAAATTCCTTCTTCAACACAGAAATGCTTTCAAACAATGACAATAGTGCACATTTGCATAAAAGCCTTCCTCATCAAATTCAGAATAATTGGTCAAGTTTCATAAAAGAATATCCCTGAAGTACAATAGTGCAACTTCAGGGTTTAATTCATATACAAAACTTTTACGACCCTTTCTAAATGCATGAAAGGGTCTATAAATACTACTAAGCTAAAAAGATCTATGAAACAAAATCCTACTAAATTGGTATCAGTAAATGCAGTCTATCTCTTAGGGGCGATCTGGCAGTTGGCGAAATGAGTCATGCCTCAGGTCGTTTGCCCTTAAAACTTAGTTGGCTTATCGCAAGCATTGGTTCTACTTCTGGTGGTTTGTTGAGGCGTAAATTGAATTGGGCGGCGAAGGTGGCATCCTGAATGTCAGGTATAATATACTCGACAGCATCGGTTAGGAACTTCAAGGCGGCTCTTTGGCTGTATGGCTTGATTAAGAAGAACCAATAAGCATCCCACGTCAGACTGTTGATTCCAGCGATCAATCTTGGGTTTTTCTCCAGCTCCGGATAGCATGAGTGCTCCAATATATTTGCCGCTGTTAATTGACCTGGAGTGCATTGGGAAATTATATTAGATAAATACAGTGTATTATTTACTAATTCAACCAAATTTCCACTGATTGTCTTGCATCTGGAAATTGCTCTTTCTGCTTTCATTAGTTGCGATTGCCATTCTGTGAATAATATTTCTTTGTCCGATTCCAGAATTCTCGGTAGATTAGCTGCCCGGCGTATATCGGAATCCTGACATTCTATAAAGTTTGTTAGTGTTTCTTCGGCCTGATCCAAATCGGGCCATGCTTTTTCTACCTTTTCATTTATAGATGCTACCAATTCGCACAATGGTTCTGCTCATATAATCTGTTGACATAGTAGCTTAACCTGATTAATGAATCCCTTATTTAACTGGAGCACTTCTGCTTTGAACTCATCTATCTGAGGGAGATTTTTCATTTGCTCAATTTCAGTGGTCAATTGAGCGATTTGCTCATCTTTCTCTTTCATTGTTCCCTCAGTTGATATTCTTAAATGCTCCAGTGCCGCCGATAGCTCCTTTTGCCTTTGTATTGCGCCTTCATCAATTCTCTGCTTTTGTTCTTGTAATTGCTTGGTCAGCTGATTATTGTTCTGTTGTTGCACTAGCAATTCTTTCTCCGCCTGTTCTGCCCTCTGATAAACTTCTGATATTCTTGCCTGTAGTGAAGAGATATCTTGGTCCTTGGTCTTTAATAAACTACTTACCTCCGATGCTTTATCAATGGTTGCCGCTGAATATTCTCCAACGAATTGCGATAGCTTGGTTAAGTCATCGGAGGGGTCGAATTCCTCTTTCCATACAACATTGCCCGTTACTGTTAATTCAGGGAATGGGGAAGGTTGATCAGTTCTTCTCCTTTTCCTCTGTCGCTTTACAACAGCTTTATGCTTGGGGCTATAAAATACATCTAAAGGGGGGATCTCTTCAATTTGCAAAACGATCTCTCCTGTTGGATCTTTAGGAATTATCTCTGGTTCTTTTGTTTTGGGTAGGCCGTTGGTTTCACCCGAAACCGGTTTCAATGTCGCTTCCTGTGTATCACCTTCTTTAGAAACCTCATCGTCTTTTGAGCACTCTAGGTTATCAATAATTGTACTGAATTGCTTCCATTGCTGGAGCAAATTCGGATCAACTAATGTATCATTGTTATTCTTAGAGCTGCTCTCTTCTTGGGTCTTTGCTTGGGTTTCTTCTTGTCGCTGAACATTTTCCTGGGTTACCTCCTGCCTCTGGCTATGCGCTTCCTCCTGCTATTTTGATGTAGTAGGAGGTGGTGTATTATCTCACTGATCAAACTCGCTTGACCTGGTTGTTGTCGGAATAGTCACTAACAGGTCTAGAGGCAGAGTTTGCAACCTCTGTTCTCTAATTCTGTTAAATTCAACTAGTCCTTCATCATTATACACATTTCTGGCGACTTGAATTGATACAGTGATTCGGCCGATGCGAACAAATCTTCAAATTTGTCTTCTTTGTGCTTGACCTTGGCCAATTTGGCCTGGTCGAGCGCATTGTAATCGATCTTCCTTGGATCATACTGCCTTCTTGGCAGAGTAGCCAGAGTGAGAAAATTCATTTTCCCAGCATCCTTCTCTGCATGCTTGATATCATGCCAGGTATACACTCCAATTCGTAATGGAAAAGAAGGCCAAACATGTTTTTTAGCTCTTTTCGGGGTCTGTGTAACCCCTTCAGCACTGATTTGATAAGCTACCTCCCTGGAAAGTAGCTTATCGGGGATGTAAAGTGGTAGCACATGTGGCCTAGCCTGACTGCCAAAAACTCTGATATAGGTGAATTTCTCCTCCCCAAACTAACTTACTACTGTAGTCAAATCTACCACTGCTTACTCAGAAATTTTCGGGGCAGGCTTATTAAAAATGGAATAATGAATTGGCAACATAAAACCGTTGCAGATTTGGTACAAGTGGTGCTTATAACCAGTCTTCCATAGTTTTTGATAATATATGTGAATGGGTGTGGGGTCTTGCGACGTCCACCTCCATCCCAGCACAGGAAACCCAGAATTAAAACACAACACATCCATAATATAT
Organism: Pinus taeda; assembly: GCA_000404065.3. Taxonomy (NCBI): domain Eukaryota; kingdom Viridiplantae; phylum Streptophyta; class Pinopsida; order Pinales; family Pinaceae; genus Pinus; species Pinus taeda. Next base: position 52,634 of record APFE031288253.1, on the reverse strand, counting down.
GCACTATAATAAAATGGCAGAATAACCCTCTCTGTGACACGATAGTCAGACCTGAAATCGAGGATGGCTTTGGCTAACTTGTCGGATAATATGACCGCCCAATCCATAATTTCTCCACTACATGCTGCCTCCATTAGGGGAACCATTTCTATGGTGAAATTGGCAGAGTCATGCAATCCCCACAGCCTACACATCATAATTCCAGCATAACAGTAAGGAGAACACAACGAGTCAACTGAGTACTTACCCGAGGTTTCATGCTTGTGTTTTGCTGGATCCTGTCTCTAGCCTCGAATTGGTTCAGACTCGGTCTCGTTCTCTACTCGAAATTTCTCCAAAAATGCAGCATTATATTTCTTCTCTTCTTGCGGCAGGTGATACATTAGCCTTAGGTATTCGTCTTGAAATGAACCGAAAATCCTCCCGTCCGTAGCGTTAAATAGTCTATTGATAATTGGGAGCTCTTGGATTGCCCATCTTACCACATCCGTGTAAGGAAAAACCTGCTCCCGAGCCGCTATTCTGTGTAGAAAGGAGTCGGCCAAGTCTTTTAAATTGGCATCAGATTTGTTGGTATTGTCACATAAAATTTATACTTTGGTCACCTTTGGCCCTTCTGCTTCAATCAGATTATAAGTCCCTTGCCAAGTGGTCCTGGTGAGTCCTAAGCATGTTGTATCTGATATAAGCCCTTTATTCTTTCCACTTGGATCAGCGACAGCTTGCCCTGCGGCTGGCGGAGCAGTAGGCATTGTAGTCTTCTTGGATTTCTTTCCCATTCCAATTTCTTCTGTTTCTACTGAAGAATTCTGCGCAGAGTGAAAGATAAGCGTAACACATGCAACAATAACGTGAATTGAACAGAATGAAATATATATATCTAGGTGCATTCATAGTGATCAATCGACTTAAGGCGGTCTTAGGATCAAATCCATGGATAGATCTCAAGCCTGCTATTCTCATTAAATGGTCGTTACGGCCTGTCAATCTCATTAATTCCAGTTGCTTCGATTAATGGCTGAATGATTTATTTGAAGCATGCTTTGGGTGATTTGGCGGTTTGAACGCGGATGAGTGGCTTTTGAAAGGATATGGCCTTAATTACGAATAAATCATATTAAACCGCCTTTATGACTGTTACTTTGAAAACTGTGCTATTTTACCCTTTACGCAATCGGGCATAGGGTAAATGCTAAGTTATTGCATTGGTTTTGTTTGGAATCCCCGATTGCCAATAGCGATATCGCATCGCATCGAGCATAGCTGGTAGGGCCGCTTAAGATGAGGGCATGGTAAGACGTCGATCGCCGATAGCGATATCGCATCGCATCAGGTGAAGGGGAGGCTCTTTGCAATATAAGTGTTATCGCCGATTGCCGATCGCTAATTTCACATCGCATCAAAGCAAGGATCGTTACTCATGTTACTTTATGCTTTGCCGATATCTGATTGCGATTTCGCATCGGCGAAAACCAAGATGTTCCTTAAGTTGTGCTTTCTTTGTCATTGCGATATGCGATCTTGCGATCACTTTATCGCAATGATAAAGATAAATCGTTTTATATTGGGAATTTTGATTGGTTTTATTTAGAAGGGTCTTTTAATAATGTTTCCTTTTACTCGAGCCTTTTTAGAAATAAAACTCTAAATTGATACCAATTTGAAACAAAAATTAAAAGGGACCCATTTCACATTATGATTTTGGAATAGTAATGATATGACATGGGGGGTTGTTGTATGGCACAACAGAAACAAAAACGAAAACTTATTAGAGAAAGCTCTAGATATATTTGGGTAAATGGTGATTTGCTTTATACTGGTTCAAATTTGATAATCAGAAAATGTGTGTGAGAAGATGAAATATTAGACATCCTGAAAGCATGTCATGATGAACCATATGGTGGTCATTTTGCAGACAAATGAATAGCATACAAGGTGTTGTAATTGGGCTACTACTGGCCAGCCATCTTCAAAGACTCCAAGGCATATGTCAAGCAATGTGATAGTTGCCAAAGAACGGGGAGACCAATAGTAGTAGATGAGATGCCTCTCAAACCACAAGTCCTCATCGAACCATTTGAGCAATGGGTGCTAGATTTTGTCAGACCTATCAATCCACCATCAAATGGAAAGAGGTACATCTTAGTATGTACAGATTATGTCACCAAGTGGGTGGAGGCAAAGGCAGTCACCAGAGCAACAAAAAATACAGTGGTCACCTTTCTCTTTGAAGAAATCTTTGTCAGATATGGAGTACCCAGACAAATTGTAACGGATCAAGGAACACAGTTTACTTCAAAGCTGGTACGAGATCTTATAAAGAAATACAAGATCAAGCACAGGAAGTCGACACCATATCATCCTCAAGCAAATGGGTAGGTCGAGTCAACAAATAAAGTCCTAGAAAATATCATGACCAAAACAGTACAGATGAACAGAAAATATTGGTTTGAAAAATTAAGGGATGCACTATGGGCCTATAGAATCACATGGAAAAATACAATTGGCTTCAGCCCATACCAATTGGTATACGGAAAAGAGGCCTTACTGCCCATCGGGTTTCAGATACATACATACAAACTGGTAGCTGAACTAAGACTGGACCTGTCTGAAGCACAACAACAGCGGATCATGGAATTAAATCGACTAGATGAGCATCGTCAGCAGGCCATAGAACATACCACATTTGTACAACAACAAAGAATGAAGTGGCACGACAGATTTATCAAACACAAGGCATTTCACAAGGGAGACTGGGCACTACTGTTCGACTCCAAATTCAAGGATTTCAAAGCCAAATTCACTACACATTGGCTAGGCCCATATGAAATCGAAGAAATCTTTGACAATGGAGTAGTCAAGATTAGGACAATTGACTAGGAATCGACATCATTTTTGGTAAACGGACATAGGCTCAAAGTTTATAATAGGCCTATTAGCAAGGAAGCATTTATGAAACAACTGGTAGAAGATATAGAACTGGAAATCATGGCACCACAGATTCAACCATCTTCCAATCCTGAATCAAAATGAAAAAACAAATAAATATACAAAAAAACAGAATAAAAATAAATTGTTTGCTAGTGAAAACCAAGAAACTAACACTAAGCAAACATGAATTCATAGGGGAAAACCAAGGTAACTTGGACTTTATGAATTACCTTTTCTTGTTCTACTGTTCTCACAAAAACTCATTGCAGGATATCCTCCACACACATCTGACTTGAGGACAAGTCAAATCTCAAGCAAGGGGGAGGATTGCACAAGACCTTCGTTGTGCAGTCAAAGTACAAATGGAACTTGTATTGTTAGTAGTTGGGACCTGAGCAAACATATCAGAGGGACCTGGAATATCAACAACAACATGTACATATTTCATAAATATGTACATAACAGTTGGGACCTGAATCATGAAGTCATTATAGAGGGACCTGAATGACAGTTAGCAATTCAAGAACCAAAGCATGCAGAACAAGGAGTGGCAATAAATTCTACTTTTCAATCTATCTACAACCTGAGAGCAATTGTTTTCATCCCACAGACATCATCCAGGGGAGTATATGTATAGCTATTTTGTGCTTGAAAATTCAAGTTTTTCTTAGAAATTTTTAGTTTTGTTAAGTTGAAATTAGTACCCGAGGATATTCCTTACTCTTATCATCCCTATTCTTGTAAATATTATACCTTATATATATCCTATAACCTTTATACATCCTATCTCATTTCATGTACATACACATTCATTTCATGATCATTACCCCCTAAGTAGGTTTCTTTAGGAGCATAATGGGATCAAACGTGGACAACATTCTTCAATATTAATTCAACATTTTTCCACCTGCACATACAAATCAATGATTAGAAATGATAATAATTTTAAATATGACCCAAGGTGGTCATTTTAAAATTTTAAGTGTACATAATGACAATATGTAGGTGTGCATATAACTTTGGAATTAATGCACAATATGGAAATCTATTTAATAATATGCACTTGCAACAAAAAAAAAATGCGCAATATGGGAATGTATTTGAAACATATGCAATATGGAAAAACATTGGTATAATGCGCTATATGCATAATGGAATGAGGTCCTACACAATAAGGTTATATAATTAAATACGACTGCATGCAATACAAAGTCAATTTATACGTGGTAGCAGGGTATTGCATATTGGCAAAGGCTTATTGCAATTTGCGCATAGTCCAAAATTATTTCATATATAAGTGAATGAGTGACAAGCAAGTTTATAGCACACACTATAGTTTGTATGATGGTCCTATGAAGTGCGACAATCATACGACATGCAGGGAGCACATAACACGATAGCTAAGGTAGAGAAGGTTATGAGTATAATGACAATCCACCCGAGCTCCAAACCAACACATCACACAAAGCAGGCCAGCACACATGTACGAGGTAAACAACAAGGAATGATGACTGTCAGCCATTGGACTATGCACTGCATAAGGAGTTATGCACATACGTTCAAATTACAAACATAATTCGGCCATCCTCATGACACAGTCGGGCAACTGGTCAACAGGACCACCATACGCTGTAGCGCCAATAAGAATTAGTCCACAGTACAACCATGAAACGGTCATGAACTGACTGACGGTTTCCTGCACTGTTTAAAACAAATTCATCATCGTCGAATAGCTCAAAACGATTCTGTTGAGAGCTGCATAGTTGCAGGCTAGTAAAGGGGAAACTGAAGTGGATCTGTGGAGATATAAGAAGGAAACTATCCCGAACGCAACACCGATTGATCACTGAACTCTTAGGATTTATTCAGGTAACGGTGTGATTTGTTTAGTTCAGAAACTATGAGTTGTGTTGAATACTGCCTGTGATTTAATGACCAACACACCTGCTCTTGCCACCAGTCATCCAAACGCAGCTACAGGGATTCAGAGCGCCATTTAACACTCCTCAGTGCTCATTGATAGCCAGGTAAAAATGTCGAAACTATGCATTAAATCCAAAAGTAATAACTCTAGGGTCGGATGAAAGCAGTTTAATGAAACATGGCTAGGTGATAAGATTCGTTGGTATAATTGCATATATCACAGCATGCAAGTTAAGAAACAACGTGCAATATAAACCATATCTTGTTGCATGTAAACCACATCAAACACATAAGCTCGCATGTGTAGTTTTGCAAGTTGAAACAGAGCTTATATAACAAAGGAGGCAGAGTCATATTTGCTAGCGCTGAGGATGCAATGTTTGATGTGTATATAGCCGATTTTGTTTTAGATTGCTTGGTTGATTTTATTGTTTGTATGGCCGATACATTGCACGGTTTTAAATGGCAGTAACCTGTAACAAACATGTAGACTATGAGTTTTGTTTTGATACAGGGAATTGGAATGCAAGGTATAACAAAGTTTTCAAAAGGTCGAGCCATCTAAATGCACTATTGTTTTTCAAAATTTCTATAAAGGCCAAAGTCATTGAGATGTGCTGATGTGTTTCAAAGTTTTCAAAAGGCCGAGCCATTTAAATGTGCTGTGATTTGATATAGAGGCCGAACCATTTAAATGTGTTGTTATTTGATATAGAGGCCGAGCCATTTAAATCCCATTTTATTTAAATGTGCTAATTGATTTTCAAAGTTTTCATATATATATTTGAGACCAAGCGCTGTTTGATTTTCAAGTTTTTAAATAGATATAAAGGCCGAGCCATTTGAGTGAATGCATTGTTTGTTTTTAGTGACTGTATATACACAGTGAATGCATTGTTTGTTTTTAATGACTCTATATACACAGTGAATGCACTACTTGATTTTGGTGATAGTATATACAAAGTGTAGGGTATTAGGCATATATGGAGCAGTATAAGAATGATGCCTAAACAAATACATTAGAAAACCAAAAGCCCATTATGAAAATGTTGTTTTCATATGTATTTTGTTTTCCGGACAGAGTTTAGCATGTTGACAGAGATATACAGGTGTTTAATTGTTTGGACAGGGGATTTAAAAACGGTGTTGCTGCAGAAAGAGGGTAAACAAAGGCCAAGGAAATTGAATTAAAATTGTTGCGAAAGAGCAGGAAAGCTTCTCTAATTTCGGAATTTCATTTTGGAAAGAACAGTAGTTGTAAATTATTATTTTTAAGATGAAATTAATGACAGTAGAAGCGTATATCCACGTGTTTTCAGAAACAATGTCAGCCAGAGTAGAGCCAAAATTTCAAATATAGAGCTAGAGGAAGGAAATTATAGAAAAACTTTACCAGGCAGGACTGACAGGCTTTTTGTAAAAGTTTGATGGCCATAGTGAAGGGATAACTAGGGACTTCATAAACAATTACAGTCAGGACCAAACACAGGTAGGAGATGTTATTATTCCTGTGACTTAGGAATATCTTTCCCAAGCTCTAGATCTTCCAATGATAGGTGAGAAATATCACAAACGCCTGCACTTCAAGGAGAAAGCATGGACTTTCTTCCTTGAAGAGAACTGGAAAGGGACTTTTGATAGAACCAAGGGGATACCAAGTGAATGGTTCAATAAACCATGGGGTGAGTTGGTTTTAGTCATCCAGAAGTTTTTGACTTGTGATAGAGGATATAGTGTTGCCCACCTATATCATATCCAAATTTTATAGCATATTAAGGGAGAAGATAGGATTAACTTGCCATATTTCCTCTTTAGAAGCCTCTTGAGAATGATTGAAACAGTGAGACATGAACACAGGCCCAAAGCAGAACAGATCTACCACCAGGGATTGATAAAAATCCTAGTTGAGTATCAAGTGAGATCACAAGGCATAGTTTGGAGGGAGTTCATGACTAGAAACCAGTTTAATGAACAGGTAAATGAAGTGCAGGATAAAGTAGAGTAGGAAAACAGAGGATTGATGAGTTCACCCTTGTATCCCAAAACTAGAGCTAAACAACAAAGTAACATGGCCATGCAGGAAAATGAAGTATCTGTTATGTCTATTCCTAGAAGATTTAGGAATAGAAGTCCCATTGACATAGAAAAGGAAGTAGATACATATTCCACAAGGAAAAAGGTAGAAAATGACATTGCACAGGAAGTATTTGAGATGGATTATTCATATGATGATGCAGCAACATCATTAATTAAAACTACACAGGATTTTGAAAAATAAATCAATTTGGGAAGAATCAGGGACTTAACTAACCAACTTGAAATTAGTTAAATTGTGGAAAAACAGTGAAAAGAGGAAAACAAGGCAAGTAAGAAGGATAATACTAGGTTGGTCAAGGAAAATGAAAAGTTAAATGAAGAACTAGGGAGATTAAAAAGGAAAAATGATCTACTTTCTAAACAGGCATTTAAATGGTTAAAGGAAAAGAACATGTGGCAGGCAAAGTATGAAAAGCAGAAGGTAAAAGCAGCTTTGTTCAGGGAAGGACATGACTCAGGTTTGGATTGTTTGGTCAGGGTAGCACAATAGGAAGCATTTACAGGAGCCACATCTACTATAAAGAGAAGAAGATCAAAGAGGAATAAGCAAGCATGGGGACATGCTTGATGATCAGCAAGGGGGAGATGTTGGCCATCGGTTTTTGTCTTGTTTTTGCTCTAAAAAACTTACTAATCCATCTATTTACCATGCATTCTTCACTTTATTCATCCCATTTTGATGTATTTTATATCCATTCAGGTATTTAATTTTAATTTTTCAATTTCTAAAGTTTTTATGAAAATTTGGTTTTAAGTGCAAAAATTGGCAGATTCAGAAATTCCTGTAATAGCTATATGGTTGATATGGTTGCAGAACACTTGGGCACAAATTGGATGCATTGATGGACAGCTTGGGAACTAGGACTAAGCTAGCTATGCTTAGTTCGAACAAAATAAGCTTTATTAGGCCCATTTGATGCTAGTCAATCATGATTAGTCATTCAGAAATCCCATAGAAATAGGGTAGTTTTGAGATTCTATGGGATTGACCATATCTCTTGGGATGGGAGTGATGAATTTGAATTTTTTTGAGTGATTATAGATCAGTTTGTTTCATGAGGCTTCTATTTAAAAGCCAAAACTTTGATGGCTTATGTATTGACTTATTATACTTTTATGCTGAGACACTTTCGTATTGGAGAATTAATTTGAAGACTTGTTCTATTATTATTTTGCTGTTCAATTATATGGATGTGTGACTAAATTTGAGCTTTTGATATCACTCTTCAAGTGTGCAAAGCAAGGGTGGAGGGCCCCCATTCCAAGCTATGTACACTTCCTTGTTAACTAGTTTTATTTCCTGTAATCTGGTTATTGTAGAACTAGTTTCATTCTTTGATGCAAGTTGGTTTATGGTTAATGTATGATGATTGATTCCATTAGATCTTAACTTGTTCATCATTTTATTAAGTTGGAAAAACAAATTGCTTTAGTTGAGCACTCCTTCTGTTAACTTGGTGGACTAGAACTAGTTTCCTTTGATTACATGCAAGTAGTTTTCTTATGTAATTTTTGCATTAAGGTGAATGAATTATGATGAAACATATTATGTGCCTCTTAGGTTAGGAGCATTATTTCATTAATAATTTATCCATCTTAAGTTCTTAGTTTCAATCTCTGATTCATTAAGTAGTAATTGAGGTAGAGGTGGACTTCTTGAGTTAAGAACCATTTCAGTGTTTTTCCTCTTTTCAAACCAAGTGAATTGGAGTTGTAGTATGTATTGCTTTAGTTTTTGAAAAACTTATCTTTCAAGGTTTGATTACATCTGATATTCACACATAGTGAACTTGCCTCAAAGTGTTACCAACTCGGATTGATAAGAAATATTTGTGTTAATTTCGGTAAACAAATTAACTCAACACTCCTCAAATCAAATTGTGTTTCTTCATTAAGGCTGCTCATGGTTATATACAAGAAGGGAGAGACTCTTGGGCTTCACCTCCTAGTGTCTCTTAATTTTCTTATTCTCCATTATTTACTATTTACAATATTTACAAAATTTCACCCAATCCCAATGATTAGGTGTCAACAATAAGAAGGATTGTTCGCATTATTAGGGTGGTGGTAGACCCCATATCTACAATGATCAAGAGGTGCATACAGTTGGTGATGTTGGTGATAACATTCCTCAGATCTATGTAGTTTTGGACAACAGGAAGGTGGATCATCAGGAATCAATCATTGAGATGGATGGTAAGATTTATGATCAACTTGTTTCTATTTTTATTGATCTTGGATCTAAATAGAGTTATATTAATCATGACCTGGTGGATAAGTGGTTTGAGAAAAGAAGCACATGCAGAATCTTGGTTGGTACAGTTGGCTACAGGTACAAAGAAGCAGGTTCACCATTGGGTAAGAGCTTGTGCATTTGAGTTAAATGGTATGCCTACAACAGTACACTTGAATGTGTTTCCATTAGGATTACATATCATGATTTTGGGTTTGGATTGGCTATATCTTCACATACCCAAAGTGGATTACTTTGACAAGGCCACTGAGTGTGTGGATGATAGTGGTGAAAAGAGGACCTTGTAGGGAAAGAAGAAAACTACATCAGTGAGGATGGTTACCGCTATGTAGGCTAAGCGTAGTTGGATAAAAGGTTGTGTGATGTTTGTAGTGCGCACCTCTAGTGACAAGGGTAAGGAGGTTGAGGATGCAGATGTGTTGAGAAGGTACCTAGTTTTGCAGTAGTTTCAGGATGTATTCCCTGAGTAAATTACTGAGTTTCCACCTCACAAGGATTTAGATTTCTCTATTGAGTTAGTGCCAAGGGCGTCTCTAGTGTCAAAAGCACCTTACAGGATGAACACACCTAAGTTGGTTGAGTTAAAGTTGCAACTGAAGGAAATGTTGGGCAAGGGGTACATTAAGCCAAGTGTATCATCTTGGGGCGCACCAGCGTTGTTCGTGAAGAAGATAGATGGTACTCTTAGATTGTGCATTGATTATAGGAAGTGGAACAAAGTAACGATCAAGAACATATACCATTTTCCAAGGATTGATGATTTGTTTGATCAACTAAGGGGAGTAACAATTTTCTCTAAGATCGACCTGAGATCGGGATACGACCAGGTACAGATCAAGGAAGAGGATATCTTCAAGGCTGCGTTTAGGACCAGTTATGGGCATTATGATTTTGTTTTTGTTCCATTCGGTTTGACTAATGCTAGTAACAACTGCATTTATGTATTTGATGAATAGTGTGTTGTGTCCTTATCTAGACAAGTTTGTTATTGTATTCATTGATGACATACTGGTATATTCTAAAAATGAGGAAGAACATTCCCAAGATTTAGCAGTAGTGTTGAGGTTTCTAAGAGAGAATTAGTTATATGCTAAGCTTAGCAAGTGAAACTTATTTCAGACTGAGGTACACTACTTGGGACATGTTGTCTCCAAGGAAGGCATTGCAGTAGATCCAGAAAAGGTAAGGGCCATCATGGAGTGTGTAGCTCCTAAGAATGTAGATGAGATGAGATCATTTATGGGATTGCTAGGTTACTATTGGAGGTTCATTAGGAAATTCTCACACACTACATATCTTATCACATCATCGGAAACGAAAGGTAAGAAGTTTGAATGGACAGAGGAATGTGAAGCTAGTTTTGAGCAACTTAAGTAGTTGTTGACACATGCACCAATGTTGAAGATTACAAGTCCTAAAAGGCTTTTATAGTGTGTACAAACATTTGTAAGAGAGGACTTGGTGGAGTTCTCACGCAAGAAGGACATGCAGTGTGCTATGAGTCACGAAAACTGAATGAGCACGAGAAGAACTACCCAACACACGATCTTGAGCTAGCACCTAGGGTAAGCAAGATACCTTCATGAGTAATACTATAATTTTTCTGTGAGTGAGATACTCAATTGTATCAGGTTCAAGGAAACAACAAAAAGCAGAAAATCATATCCAGATAAACCAAAGTATGGATGGATATAGGGCTTGATTTTCTTAATCAGATCTAGGGTCATTGTTGTATATGTAACTTTGTAATATCCCTAATTTCCTAATCTACATAGGAGGAACTCCAATTTTGATAAGTTTTGGACTTGGAAACAATTTTTAGCATTTACTTAGGAGTTTGTGTAAAAATTTAAGTTTTGGTCGTTTGTGGAGGCCACCAATCAAGGAAAATGAACCCCCTTGGAGAAAATTCGAACTTGTGAAGAGAGGACAAAGGAGGGGGGTCAAATTAGTCAAGTGAGGGGCCCACAGGAGGAAAAGGGTGAAAGGAAGTATAAATAGAAGATGGAGTGCATCATTTGGGGTTTTTTGACAATTTCATATATGAACTAAGTTGTTTACTTAATTTGTTTAGCCTTGATAACACAATGCTTCTTAGCACAAGGAGATTTTTAGGTGGAGATCTAAGCTCTTTCTTCTATGGACCTAGAGTGCCACCCTAAGGGAGCTTCCTAGAACCTTTGTGAGTCCCTTGGAGAAGAGACTAGTGCTATGTGCCCAATTATGTGAGTTCAAGGACATAGAGGAGAATTTACACCTCTTAGGGAAATAAGTTGGAGAGGGAGATAAATTTCAGGAAATTTGCAGCAGGTTTGGTGTGTCACTTACTGGAGATTTGAGGTGGTTTGTAGCCTGGGGAGTCTGGAGTATTGTAGAGTGAATTTTTGTCTCCAGGGGCCTACGTAAGAATTTTATATCTTGTGGGACGTTGGGTCAAGGATAATAGAGAAGTTGGGGTGCAGTAGTTTGGAGATTTAAGGATATATTTTAGGAGAAATTTTGGGCATAAATTGTTGGAGCTTTTTGTGAGTTTAGAGAAGCCCTAATAGTTTCCTTTAGGTAGTGCATATAACTAGTGTGACTGGGAAACTCACACATTTTGTGGGATTTCTAGTTGTTTGGATTAGGGTCAATTCCCTTTCAAGTCTTTATGGGGAAAAATGGGAGAGGCACTAGCTAAATTATCAGAGGGATTGGAGCAGAATGGAAGAAACATTCGCCAGTTCTGTGTTGCAACAATGGCTGAAATTTCTGGGCGGGCGCAAAGAATTTTGTGGGAAATTTACTCATAGTTTGGACAACAAATTTTCAACCTAGGCTTGTCATCGCTTGTTATAACAATCTCATGTTCCATTATTCCAACTATTTTGTACTTTATTCCTCCACTGTTTAATAAAATGACTCAAATTCCACCTTATTTCTCTTTTGTAGAATTGTAATTTGTGGCTATGTGAAAATTTAAATCACTGTTTCAATTTCATGTGTCTGTTTCCACTGAATATCCCCACTTATGAATATTACAGTCGTATCAGAGCATGTTCTTGGATAATGTTGGGAGATAAAATAAGGTAATACCACACAAGTACCAAAGGGTTATCTTTGAGAGGGGCCAAGGCAGAGGAAGAGGTAGGGGTCAAGGTGGAGAAGGAGGGGAAGACCCATTTTATGAAACTAAGTTATATAAATACAAAGAGAAAATGGAGAACCAAGAGCATCCTGAGAAATCTAGGGAAGGAGGCAAAGATCTTATTTTGGAGGAGTTACTGAGAACAAATCAACAGATGTTGAGGCAAGGTTAACTTATGATGGAAATGATGCAACAAGTGATGGGTTTGCATGTGAATCATAGGAAGGAGGCAGAGCCTCAAGGTGATGGAGTTTCTAGAGTTAGGAGAGGAAATCATACACTTAAGCATACATATCCGCTATCTCACACCCCTTTGCGTGCCCAAGTAGGCCATCCCACAATACTCCATTTTTTGGATGAGCCTAAGGCGGAAAGGGGGCTTGATTTGGTTGCATATCTAGTGAAGTCAATTGGCTTATGTATTGAGGAGTATGAGGGGTTTGAACCAAAGGATCCAAATACTAATTTCCTTAGGGGAGTACATCCACCTCAAGGAGAGGCATATCACTAGAGTCAGGACACATTATATAGGAGGGTAGTCTAGTAGGAGGTTCAAAAGATAGGTGGGAAGGTTTCACTTCCCAACTATGATCGGTCGGCAAAAAATTCAGCTAAAGCATGGGTGCATAAGTTAGACACTTACCTTCATCTAAATCCCATGTGGGAGACACATGATATCCAATTTTCTACTTTTCACTTAGAGGGGAATTCCTAAGAGTGGTGGTACCATGGATTGATCACACTAGGGAAGATACAAATCACATCCTACATCGATTTTACCAGATGACTGATTGAGATATTTGATAGGAAGGACTATTGGGCTTAGGAATTATCCTTAAAATACATCCACTTTCATTCCATTCACACATTTTCTCACCTCTATTCCACTACCATGTCACCACATCAGCTTCACTTTCATCATTAAATGGGTTACCATTGTGTTTTCCAAAACATTATTAATTCTTAGTATTTTAAAGTGAATTTATGGTTAAACTTTAGAAAATAATCTCCATATACTTATACCTAACAATTAAAATAAGTTTGTTGACATGTGTAGGTACAAAGGAAGCTTCCAAGGCATCTTTATATGGCACTCTATGTTCAAATTCGAATTTGAGGAGATCATGGACCTCATGGAGAAGATCATGGGCCTCATGGAGGAGATCATGGAGGATAGGGTTATGTGTCAGCATTGGTTGAGAAATATGTGGGTCAAAGAAGGGAATAGTGGATTTACATTTATGAGTTTGTTATCATAGCTTTTGTATAAATAGGAGCGTTATCTCCTTCATTTGGAATATTCATTTTGTAATTTAATTTTTAGAATATAGAAACTTAGTGGGGTTCATTTGTAATTTTGGATTTTAGGATCATTGTAATGTAGAGTTTAGGACCTCTTGGAATGTAGAACTTGGAGCATGTAATTGTAATTTGCAATTGACGATAAATAAAGTGGATTGGATTTTCTTCTACATTTGACTTCTTTCTAAAGCATGCTCGTGGAGCTATGGAGGGCCCCCATTGCGTCACTTGCATACTTGTTTTGGTATAGTAAGATTTCTTTCATTTATGTTTTTAATTTCATTAGTTTAAAGATCTTGATGCTGGAAATATAAATGAATAGTCTCTTATAAGAGCTATAATCAATTTTAATTATGTTTAATTGCCTTCATTTGTTACTTAATTGGTTAAGATGTTAGAAATATTAATGAACAGTCTCCCGTAAGGGAGCTTTAATATTTTTTACATTTCTCACAATGTCTTTAGATTTCATTTTGATTAAATGACTAAATAGGTGTTGGAGATCCTAATGAAAGACCTCCTATAAGGGAGCTTTGGCATTTCTTCACCTAGCTTAGTTTAGTTTGTCTCTAAGTCCATATATATTGGATGACCCTCGAAGTTTACTTACCCGGATCGATATTAAATGAAACTCTAATTTGCATTCACATTTTAGACCAAACAAGGGCCCTGAGCTAAATTTTATGGAGCTCACCGACTTGAGGCAGACAGGAAATGTAGAGGCCTACATCTTTGAGTTCCATAGGTTGGTCATGATGGTGATAGACATATCAGAGGCCCGATTGATTATGCTCTTGTAGTAGGCTTATCTGATACCTTGCATGGGTGGGTGAGAACCTAAAAGACCACCTCATTGATGGATGCTATTTCCAGAACCTGGGACATGATCAACGTAGTGGCCAAGACCAGGGCCCCTACACCCACTAAAACATTGGTTCCTTAAGGGAAATATGCACTCATCAACCTCAGAGGGAGGTTGTGCATGGCCAATTTGACAATGAGACTAGGAGAGACTTTTGGATGAGGAAGCTATGCTTCACGTGGTTGGAGCCTTGGGCACCGAGGAACAAGAGCACCAAGGGTAAAGCCCATTACAATGAGGCATACTCAAATAGTGAGCCAGAGGGGTACGTTGAGTAGGAGATAGAGTAGGGAGATGGAGGACCACACTCAATAAGGGGACCACCAGCACTGTCACAACCTCAGAGAGGAGGGCCATTCATCCCTTATGGGGGCATAATACCTCCCCTTCGAGGAGTTTCAAAGTACTTGACACTCTAGAACAGAGGTGTTATCACTCTATAATTTAATAAGGATGTGAAATAATTACATAGGTAACCATAAAACCGCTTGGAAGTTGGGATCTAGCCCTGCCAGCTTCAGAGAGGGATCTCTTTTTCAGGTTCAGATTTGCTTATATTGAGATATTAGGCTAGTTATGAAAGTTTAGAGTTTGGCTTTCAAATTTTTTTTGGTTGGAAAAAGAAGGGAAAATCATTGGAAAATTGAGGCAGAAGGGTTTAAGATGATCAAATTCATAAATAATCAAGCTTAAGTGCAATAGGGAAAGGTAGGAATACTACTGGATCCTTGTAGTTTATGAGATGGAGTAGGAAGAACAGATTAGGATTCACTTTAAATATAGAGGAATTAAGAATTATATATTTAAAATTTAGAAAAAAAATGATTTTTATTTAAGCCATAACATAGTGTTTTGAAAGAAATTATGAACCTAATTTTCTGAAAGACAAAACAAATCTGAATATTTATGAAAAAACAGAGAGAAAAACCAAATTGCAGTAAGAAGCACTTCACCACATAGATATGACACAGGAATCCTAAAACAACTTGCTTGTATTAATGCAAATGGCCACTTAATCTCAGTGATGAACATTACACTAATGGTAGTCTTTCTCAATCCAAGTCGCAACATATCTTCAAATGATGAAGTATTTATAAAAATTTATTACAAAATATCTTGATTTAAAATATCAAGATTCATTTCAAAATATCTTAAACTAATTGTAAAAATAGAAAAAAAATAACGGCAGCTAAAACCATTCCATGAGTTCTGGCACTATCCTTGAGGATTGCTTATGATATAGAAGAGAAATTTGAATTTCATTGCAACTCTTATTTGATGAGGTGGCATCCAAGCCACTAACTACCCATGAGCTTTTTCCTCCTGAAATTATGAGAAATAGGGTCCAATGATCGCTCTGTATATCCATAACCATAATATATGTTAGAAAAAGAGATTTCTTTTTTTAAATGATTATGTTAGCAACAAAAACCTCTTTTAGTTTTTGAAAATTCATTTCCACCTTCTTGGAAATTGCATTTGAAAACACTGACTAAAATTAGGAAAATTCGGGAAAATATGCCTACAAATCTTCATCTGAATATCTCAAACCATAATAGCATTTAGAAAATAGAGAGTTATTTTTTTACATGAAAATGTTATAAAAAAAACTCTTTCAGTTTTTGAAAACTCGTTCTCAGTTGTTTGTAAACCATGTTTGAAATTACTGAGCTGTATAGGGAAAAAAACATAGTTTTAACTGACCATGAAATGAACATATGACGTGGAGGCAGGAGGTGACATGGAGGTGGGAGATAATGTGTAGGAATATGGTTGGAAGAACTATTTGATGTGTTAATGTGGAAGGAAGGCCTGGGAGTAGAGACGTATCGGGGAAATGACGTGACAGGGGTAAATAGACATTCACAGGAGATGGGTGGTTTTCGAAGGGGGGTAGGAGTGGTAAATGGTTTTAAGTAGGGTGGGCGGGTGGCGGGTGCCAAACACGAGAGATGGACATGTTAAATATGAGGTAAAAGGGGAAATTTTTTTCAGACCACCATGTGGTTAACTGTCAGAGGGGCTGGGGGGGTCCGAATATGATCACTCGTCATTGATCTAGGCAGGTTGAATCATGGTCATTACTTTTTGCACACCAGTTATTACAAATGACAAAAGTGTCCATCCAAACATAAATTTATTACAACTTATGCTAATCAAAATTTAATGATCCGATTAATTAATCTAATCATACTTTAATTAACCTTTAATGTTACATTTTGACTTGCAAGCATACTTTATGATTTTTTTAAAGGTTTTATTTTTATTTTTCTATTTTGTTCTTGGAAATAATTTGTAGAATGGAAAATTATTTACAACATATCAAATATAATAATCATAAGCTATAATCAAGTGAACCTATAAAAATTATAGGACCCTAACATAGGCTTCGATGGGGATGACATCCTCCTTGTGAGGTGCCAAGAACACCGCAGACTAGTAGCTTGATCTATTGGGCTGATCCCAAATCTACAACTTGTTCTGCCATAAAATATTTGCAACTGAACAACTCTAAAAAAAAATTCACAACCATTCTCCAAAATGAAATCTAAAATACACAATGAACTAAGAGATGTAGTGCTATCTGAAATTGAAACTGACAATAATGCTTGAAAAATATGCTCAGAGTACCGAGCTTATTTGCACATAGCTACCTATCCTATACTGTTGAAAACCATGTTGAATCAAATAATACAAAAAATGCCAATAAACCCAGTCAAGTAGCTATTGAAATAAGTGGACTTCTTGACTACATATTAGCAAAATAAAATGGACACCTTGACTATTAGTCCACAAAATCAAAGTTGTAATGTGTAATGGCAATTGGTGATGGATCTAGTCATTATAGTGAAAAAATGGTTGAACACTTAAGCTGAAGAGAACCTCCATGTAGTTTACTACAGGATTAATAAAGGCATGATCTATTAGTTTACCCTCCAAGCCTTCAATGATCGGTTAAACATGGATAATTTTGGCAGTTGTATCCTTAAGGTTAAACCCTGATTTCAACTGTTTAGTTTCAGTGTTGTGCTTAAAAACAAAACTTTCATCAATATGCAAATCAAAAGGAAATACACCCTTGTCTTTTCTTGGAGAAGGAATATTTCCTAAGAACCATTTAGGATCTTGGAAACTATATGACTGAATCTAAAAATCCAAAAGTTCAATACCATTCCTAAATCTCTCAACAATTAAATCAAGAAAATAAATTTTACCTGTGGGAGAAATTTTGCACGTTTTCAAACAATGAAACACGACCATTGAAAAAAATTCATCAATTTGAAAATCTGCTAAGGTATCCCTAAATTCTTTTAAAACTTCACCATATATACGGTTTACTACATACCCTGTCATGTTGCTTAGGAAGAAATATGATCAATATGCAGTGAAGTCACCATGAGTTTTCTACAAATATGGATTATTTAACAATGGAGTCATCCTAAAAAATTTGAAGTTGTTGATACTCGAAACATGGAGTCGTCAGGTGAGTTATTCAACCTTCTTGTGCCTGATCACTATCCACCATTAGTCATCAGGTCTAGAACTTAATACACTTTTCTAAGGAAAATGAAATGTTCAGTCCTCAATATGGTCGCCAAAATGTTATCACTCTTTAGTTTAATAAAACTGTGAAATAATTACAAAGGTAACCATAAAACGACTTGGAAGCTGGGATCTAGCCCTGCCAACTTCGGAGAGGATTTCTCTTTTAGATTTAGATTTGTTTATATTGATATATTAGGCTAGTTATGAAATTTCATATTTTGGCTTTCTAATTGGTTTGGTTTGAACAATAAGGGAAGGCCATTGGACAATGGAGTCAGAAGGGTTTAAGATGATCCAATGCAGAAATAATCAAGCTTAAGTGAAATAGGGCAAGGTAGGCATACTACTTGATCCTTGTAGTTTATGAGATGGAGAAGGAAGAACATATAAGGATTCACTTTAAATATAGTGCAATTAATAATTCTATATTTAAACTTCAGAAGAAAACATTGATTTTGCTTTAAGATAGAACAAAGTGTTTTGAAACAAATTCTAAAATTTTTTCTTAAAGACAAAACAAATCTGAATACATATGAAAAAAAAAGAAAAACTAAATTACAGTAAGAAGCACTTCACCACATAGATATGACGCATGAATCTTGAAACAACTTGCTTGTATTAATTCCAATGGCCAGTGAACCTCAGTGATAAGATTTACACTAATGGTTATATTTCTAAATCCAAGTTCCAACATATGTTACTTCAAATGATGGAGTATTTATAAAATATTATTACAAAATATCTTGGTTTAAAATATCAAGATTAATTTCAAAATATCCTAAAATAATTGTAAAAATAGAACACAAATAAAGACAAATAAACCTATTTGAAGAGTTATGGCACTATCCTTGAGGATTTTTGGTGATAAAGAAGAGAAATTCATATTTGATTGCAACTCTTATTTGATGAGATAACATTCAAGTCACTAACTGTCCATGAGCTCTTTCCTACTCAAATTGCGAAAACAGGGTCCAATGGTTCCTTTTTATATCCAAAAAATAATATATCTTAGAAAAATGAGAGAGATTTTTGAAAATTATGATGTTGTGAACAAAAACCACTTTTAGTTTTTGAAAATTCATTTCCACCTGTTCTAAAACCATATTTGAAAACACTAGCTAAAAAAAGGAAAATTCGGGAAAATATGCCTAAAAAGCTTCATCCGAATCTCCCAAACCATAACGGTGGTTAGAATAATGAGAGAGGTTTTTGTACATGAGGATGTTATTAACAAAAAAATCTTTTAGTTTTTATTTGTAAAGTAGGTTTGAAATTACTGTGCTGAATAGAGAAAAAAAACACAGTTTTAACTAATTATCAAACAAGCATATGATGTGGAGGCGAGAGGTGACATGGAGGTAGGAGATAATGTGGAGGCATATGGTTGGCAGAAATAGTTGATGTGTTAATGTGGAAGGAAGGCAATGGACTAGATATGTAGCGGGGAAATGACGCGATGGGGGTAAATAGACATTCATGGGAGATGGGCGGTTTTCAGAGGGGGGTAGGAGTGGCACATGGTTTTAGGCAGGGGGGGGGGGGACACATGAGGAGCAGCGACATTGCATAAGAGGGAAAATGGGAAACAATGTTTTAGCCCCCCCCTGTGGTTAACTATCGGAGGGGTTGGGGGGTCTAAATTTGATCACTCACCATTGATCCAGGCAAGTTGAATCATGGTCGTTGTTTCTTGCACACTAGTTATTACAAATGAAAAAAGTGTTGCATCCAACCATAAATTTATTACAGCTTATGATAATCACAATTCAATGATGCAATTAATTAATCTAAGAATACTTTAATGTTGCATTTTGACTTGCAAGCATACTTTACGATTTTTTCAAAGGTTTTATTTTTATTTTTCTATTTTGATCTTGGAAATAATTTGTAGAATGGAACATTATTTACAACATCTCAAATATAATAATCATCAGCTATAATCGACTGACCCTATAAAAATTATAGGACCCTAACAAGAGGCATAATACAAAGGGAAACATGTGTTAGTCTTAGTGGAAAATGGGGATACCCACAACTTTATCGAAGCCCAGAGGGTGGAGTAGAGGGGCATACGTATGAAGAAATTTGAGGGGTTCTCGATGCTAGTGCCTAGAGACCGGATGATGCACTGCACTAAGTATGTTCCCAACCTGAATTTAACTATGGATAACTACTCTACCACTGATAATTTATTTATAGTTGATGTTTTAGACACCAACATGGTGGTGGGTGTCCAGTGGTTGTACTCGTTGGGATGGGTCACCATTAATTGGTAGAAATTGGAGACGGATTTCACGAGCCTAGATGGGAAGTTGGTAGTGCTAAGGGGTATTCACTCCTACCCACCCTAGAAAGTGTTTGATCATAGGATGGAGGCAGACTTGCGACATGGGTACATAGAGTGGGTAGTGGAGCTCAGGATTTTAGATACAAGGACAGAGGCATGAGCAGTACATCTAGACATACTTGCATTGCTAGAGAGGCATCAGGTGGTTAATGGTGAGATCCCTTTAGGAAGGCCACCAGATCGAGGTTTTAAGCACACCATTGAGTTGGAGGAGGGGGAAAATGTAGTTATCACCACCCCATATAGGCACCCCAAGGACTACAAGGATGAGATCAAGAAAGTCATCTTGGAGTTGCTAGAATTAGGGCATATTAGGCCTAATACTAGCCCTTTTGCTTCATTAGTGGTGTTGGTGAAGAAAGAGAATGAGTCTCTTTGTATGTGAATCGATTACTAGATTTTGAACAAGAATATGTTGAACAAATGGTACCCAATATCTAGAATATATGATCTAATCGATGAGCTTAGGGGAGCTAAGTTATTCTCTAAGATAGGCTTACGCTTGGGGTACCATTAGATTCAAGTGTGTCAATAGAATGTGCCGAAGACAACATTCATGTGCCATTATAGGTACTTTGAGTTCCTAGTGATTCCCTTCGGGCTCATCGATGCCCCAACCACCTTTTAGTCTTGCATGAACCATATTTTCCGCAAGCACTTGCACAAATTTGTCTTGTATTATTCGATGAAATACTTATTACAACAAGACATGGGAGGAGAAATTGCAACACTTGGAGCGGGTCTTGAGCATCTTGGAGAAGCAAAATTTTTATGCCAATATGTCCAAGTGCGAGTTTAGGTTGACCGAGATGTTGTACTTGGGGCACGTGATAGGGGAGGATGGAGACAAAGTACACCAGGAGAAGATTCATGCCATCGTTGATTGGTTCATGCCAAGGAATGTGACAAAGCTAAGGGGCTTCCTAGGAATATGCGCATATTACAGGTGTTTGGTGAGGGTACTCTCATATTTGGCTGCACCCCTTACAAGCCTCACGAATAAGGGTGAGTTCAGTTGGTTAGACACAACACATGAGGGATTTGATCACCTCAAGGTGGTCATAAGTACTTGGATGGTTTTAACGTTGCTTAATTTCACCTAGCCCTTTGTATTGAAGTGTGATGCATCAGGGGAGGGTATTGGAGCAATACTAATGTAGGGGGCCCATCCTAGAGCGTATCATAGAAGGAAACTCTAGGACTATGAACATATGTACTCAATTTACGATGAAGATATGTTGGCTATAATGCATGCACTAGCCAAGTTCAGGCAGTATCTGGTGGGAAACAGATTCAATTTGAAGATTGGTCACAATAGTCTTCAATTTTTCCTTGAGCAAAGGGAGTTGTGGGACAGGAAACATAAGTGGGTCAAAAAGATACAAGTGCATGAATTTGAGATATAATATGTCAAGGGAAAGAAGAACATCATTGCATATGCTTTGTCTAGGAGGTTTGTGACACTATCTCTGATGGACATCACTCAGGATTAGAAGGCTCAACTTTTAGTTTAGTATTTCAATGATAGGCAGGCCTACGAGATTCTGGGTGACACATTAGGGAATGATATATACCGAGTGATACATGATGTGATATAATATAAGGACAACGTATACTTGGTGCCAAGGTCATAACTCAAAGATAAGATCATGTAGGTAACCCATGATTCACCCATAGTAGGCACCCCAAATTCCTCAAGACTTATATGGCTATTAAGGAGCATTTCTCTTGGAGGGTGCTCAAGGGAGACATGTTGAGGCATGTGCGAGAGTGCATGGTCTGTAAGAGGAAAAAAGGTGAGCCAACACACCCAGTAGGACTACTTCAGCCACTCCCTATTTTAAAGAGGAAATGGGAGAGTGTTGGGTCTCCAAAATGTCAACTTTTTCGTCATTTTTCATTCACTTTTAACCATATTCCACTATATTATAACCTTACACTAAGACGATTTTCATGATCATATATGGGTTTATCATTATTATTTTCCAAATAATTATTTTAGTATTTTGAGTGAATTTATGGTTAAATATTAGAAAATAACATGTATTCACTTATATATAAAAGTTGTATGAGTTTTGTGATGTGTGTATGCATATTTGAAGATTCTAGCAAAGTCATATTTGGACTCTAAGTTTCAAATTCGAATTTCCTTTTCATGTTCTTGAAGATTTGAGGAATATTTGAGATAATCATTCAAGAAAAATTGAGGGGGAAAAATCATGATATTTTTGATAAGATTCCTTATCAATATTTTAGAGATTTGTAAGAGGATATGTAGAGATGTTACTTGCTAGATGTTAACACATGGCTGTAACCACATGAGATATTTGTGGATCCAGGAGATATTTGTGGGTCTACATATATTAATTAGTTATCTTAGTTTTTGTATAAATAGGAGTATCTTCTCCATTCAAAGGGAGGAACTCTTGGAGCATAATTCCAAAATATGTGAGTAAAATACATTCGATAAGTTTTTATAGTATTTATTTTAGAGTTTTATATTCTTATTTTTTGTAAGATATAGTTTTATAATTCATGTAGTTTCATAATATATGTTTTTTATATTAGTTTTCTTATGTTTTAATTTAGTTTCTTTTGCATATCAGTAGTGGCACTTTGTTTAATGTTGCAATTGTGAGCTTTCAACACTTGATCAAAGACGATGATTTTGATTAACAACAATTTTTGAGAAGTCAAATTATGATGCGGATTATGGCTAAAATAAGATAAATATTGAAAAAATAAAACATGGGTTTTGTGCATAATGAGCCAATTTAGGTGTAGATAGGAAATTTCTTCAAAACAATGCACAATTTTGGAGATATTTGAAGATCTTTAAAATGCAATTTTTTAGATATCGTGTTGTGCCAACAAATATATCAATAGAAAAAAGAATTTGAAATTTCCATCAAATTAAGAAAGAGATCACTCATTTTGAACCTAAATCAATCTAGTTTTTTAATTCATCACAATTCTCTACTCTTTTTAATTAAGAAAAAATATGAATTTCAATGATCACTTAGTATTTGATCTATTTATTTGTTTTAGATGCTTTATTTTCAAGTTTCTAATTGTCACTTCATTCTTTTACATATTGCAATCAAGCACTTGAGAAATATAAAAATACAAAAAAATATTTAAATCATTTGTGATTAGAGTTCCTTTCTTTCATATAAATAGATTTCAAATGTTTTCCAAATTAAATTTACAATCTTTCATAGATTAAATTTACTCACTTTTATAGATTGAAGATTTTCATGCTTTCATGGATTAAGTTTACATGCTTTCCTAGATTAAATTTTCAATGCTTTCCTTGATTAATTCTTCAATCCTTTTCAAGATTAATATTTCATTTCATGTCATTTAATTTGTTTTTAGAGAGTAGAAAGTTCTTTCATTGCAATTTTTTTTTTTTTTTTAGAGTTGAGAACTAAACTCCTAACATATATTGTGCCATATACTTCACAAGTTTATGATATTGGATTAACAATGTAATGTAAATTAATTTAAAGAATAAGTAAATTACCCAACAAAGAGTGTGTCCATGGATTTGATCATAGGCCTTCCATTCTGGCAGGGACAAGGCTGCATTTAAGTCATGGTGGAATGACTAACCAAGTTTTCCCATTTATTCACCATCCCTTCGAGGTCTTTAACTTTTCAGATTGTAAAAAATTTCTTCAGGGAGGTATTCAAGCTGCATGGTCTTCCAAATACCATAGTCAATGACCATGAAAATAGGTTCATGGGGGTATTCTGGCATTAGTTGTTTAGTTTGGTGGGGTGGAGCTCACTCCCAACACTACCTACACCCTCAAATGGACAGGAAGATGGAGATTGTGAACAAATGGATAGAAGACTAACTATGTAACTATGTGACTAGGCAACAGAGAGTATGCGTGAAGTGGCTACACATTGGAGAATTATTCTACAACACCACCTACCACATGTCTATTGGTATGACCCATTTTTGAGCCCTCTATGGTTATAATGCTTTTTCTATTTTTTGAAATGATTTTTGGAGATAATAGGGCCCCAGGGGTAAAGGACTAGATACGAGAGAGCCAAGAGATTCTCAAGGCTCTCAAGGATAATTTGCAGGTAGCACCGAATCGACAAAAGATGTATGCTGATAGGCACAGGGTTGTGATGCATTTTGAGGTGAGGGATATCATCTACTTATGCCTCCAACCATACAAAAAGTCATCTCTCAAGCAGAAAGGGGTAGAGAAGCTCAAGCATCGATTTTATGGGCCATACTAGGTGGTTAGGTGAGTTGGCCTACGAGTTGGAGCTCCCACCTGGGAGGAAGGTGCACAACATTTTCCACGTTTCATGCCTAAAAAAGGCATTGGGAAAACATATTACAACCACTATGAAATTGCCACCACTAGATGACGAGGGTCGCTTGGATTTAGTGCGAGAGGCCATTTTGGAGAGGGAAATAAAAATTGGAAACAAGACTATTAGAGAGTTTTTGGTTAAGTGGAAGGACCTTCCAGTAGAGGATGCAACGTGGGGGGGGGGGGAGCAGCTGTTGAAGTTTCTTAAGGAAAAGAAAAATTTGGTGAGTGGGACTGAAATATCCCCAATTTCCTAATCATCATAGGAGGAACTACAATTTTGGTAAGTTTTGGACTTGGTAACAATTTTTGGCATTTACTTAGGAGCTTGGGTAAAAATTTAAGTTTTGGTGGTTTGTGGGGACCACCCATCAAGGAATACACACCCCCTTGGAAGAGATTCAAACTTGTGGAGAGAGAACAAAGGAGGGATCTCGAATCAATGGAAGGAGAGGCCCATAAGAGGAAAAGGGTGGCAATAAGTATAAATAGAAGATGGAGTACATCGTTTGGGGCCTTTTGACAATTTCATATCTGAACCATGTTGTTTTCTTTAGTTTTTCAACCTTGCTAACATTGTGCTTCTTAGAACAAGGATATTTTCAGGTGGAGATCTTAGCTCTTGCTTCAGTGGACTTAGAGTGCCACCCTAGGGGAGTTTCCAAGCACCTTTGTGAGTCCCTTGGAGCAAGTATTAAATATCTGTGCCTAGTTCTGCAAGTTCTAGGATGCAGAGGAGAATTCACACCTCTTAGGAAGTCAACTAGAGAGGGAGATAAATTCTAGGAAATTTGTGGCTAGTTTGGAGTGTCATTTTCTGAAGATTTGAGGTGGTTTGTAGCCTGGAGAGTGTGTAGTATTGGACAATTGTCTCTATCGACATGCACACACCTTTTTTGTCTAGCGGGATGTTGGGTCAAGGCTCATTGAGAAGTTGGGGTGTAGTAGGCTAGATATTTAAGGGGAGATTTTGGGATAAATTTTGGGTAGAAATTACTGTAGCTTTCCCGGAATTTGGAGAAACCTCAACAGTTTCCTTTAGGCAGTGTGTACAACCATTGTGATTGGAAAACCCACATGTTGTGTGGGTTTTCTAGTGGTTAGGATTGGGTTCAATTCGCTTCTAGGACTTGTGGGGAATAATTAGGAGAGGGACTGGCCAAATTATCAGAGGGATTGGAGCACATAGGAAGCAACATTCGCTAGTTCCTTGTTGCAACAGTGGCCAAAATGTTTGGGTGGGCACAAAGAATTTTGTGGGAAACTTAGTCATAGCTTGGACAACAAATTTTCAACATGGGCTTGTCATTTCTTATTATAGCAATATTAGGTGCTATTATTCGAACTATTTTTTACTCTATTCCTCCACCATTTAATAAAACGACTAAATTTCTATCTTATTTCTCTTGTGCATAATTGTAATTTGTGGGCGTGTGAAAATTTAAATCACTATTTCAATTGCATGTGTCTATTTACACTGAATATCCCCATTTAGGAATATTATACATTTTCTTGAGGGCCATTATCCTAGTAAGGGAGCCTGCATAGATTATGAGAATAATTTAATGAAGAAATGTTGACTAGGAAAAAACTTGTGTGTGATATGTTACTGTGCATGATCTAGTTGTTGGTTTTAGAATTTCTGCTATGCAAAATTTGGTTCTAGTTAGGAACATTAGTGTGTTTTATAAAATTATTTAATTTGAGAATGTTACTGGATTTGGTGTGTGTGTGTGTGTGCATGCATTGATTCTAGTTCCCAAAATCTAACATGTTATAAGAGAATGGTCTTTGCGAGGGTAGTTGGATTTGAGATTTGCATAGGTGACAACTTTGAGAGGGAGATATAAGACATGTTGCAGGTAGCAACAGTGCTTTGAATACCCATGCCAATAGGATTTGCTAATTATGGAAGTCTACTTGTATGGGCCATGAAGGAAAGGATGAATAGGCCTAGTGAGACATGGAGAAAATTGTTCACATGAGAAGATGTTGATAGTTACATCCTGGTGCATAGACATAAAGAAGTAGATGATATATTAATTCATTAGATGTTATAGGATCTTAAGAGGAGATCAACACAATATAATGAGAGATTCATTATGATTTGGGTGTGAAGGTATTTTGAGGAGATATGAGCTTGGAGGGGTTGAGTAAGATCCATATCTATCACTGTGATAAGAGAGAGGCTAAGAAGGCATGATTGAGATGTTTAGAGGGATGGGATAGCCATTGGAGATCTAAGTGAGAAACTTGGAGTGAAGGTTAAGAAGAGGCCTTGAGGGCCGAGAAGGCCTATGATATAGAGTCAAAGAGAGTTAGGCTTTAAAAGGAGTGAGAACGCTAAGGAGGGAGTCAGTGTTTAGAGGCAATCAACATGATTAGAGGGAGTCAATAACTTATAGGAAGACAACCTTAAGGTTCATGAAGTCATGGTACAAGATGGAGATGAGATACTTAGGATTGGGAGGTTTCTAGGATTATGATGTCTACTAAGAAGGGTCCCTCTCATACAACGAGAATTACTTTTGTGTCATATGGAGCAGACATGGTAGTGGATCAATGGTGGAAATACATTCCACGTTCAAAGTTGGATCTACTTATAGGTGGTGTTCTGAGAATAGATCCCTCTCCAAGAGGAAGTGTGGATGTTTTGGGTAGCATCGAGAGTATTATCATGTGTGGAGAAATTGGGCTAAGTTATGGGGCTTTGCACCCATAGACCCATGGTATTCTGATGACCCATGGTATTTTACAACCCATGGTATTTCACCCTTTGGAAAATTATAAGTACAAGGGTGAATAATTCAATTTTGTATAATAAAACTTACCTGAGCCTTAGAATTAATCCAGACCCAATCTTCTTCATTTGAACATAAGTCTATAAGATAGTTAATCAATGACTGTGGTTTTTGATAAATGTTAACTATCTCTCCTTTTTCTTCTTTATCTTCATATGATAGTTTTTTTACAATAGTATCGTAAACCAGTACTTGGCTATGTCTCTCTCCATCTACCCGATTAAGAAGCATAGGCTTATAACTATCATATTTTGTCCAACTTTCAACATGGATGAACTCAAAATCACTTTTAACTCGTTTATCTCCACGGTTAATAAGATATAACTTTTTCCTATAAATGAAAAATCAAAATTTCAATTAACTTGTACATAAATGATTTTTTTAACATTAATCAAACATGCAATTTCAATATCTTACCATGTAAGCTGCATCCTTGAGTTTTCTCTTCCCTTGAAGCTTGTTAATAACATTACAAATTGTGTGTCTGAATGAAATGTCACAAATCTCCATAATGGTGATGTTGTGACTTCTATAGATCCCGCAACCAATTTACTAAGATCTTGATAAGTATAAGGGTCACTATCATAGTCAATTTTGGGATATTGAAACCATGAGGAATATATGCAATAACTAGGGAATACTCGCTTTTAGGTATGAGTTTGGCAATGTATTCACAATCACTTTGTATTCTTTTATAGTAGATAGTCTAAAGCCCATTCCAAATGAAATGAGTAAGACTAGGATCAAGTTCAACATTACTAAGATTGTTTTCTCAGATTTTCCATCATAAATTTTTCAATAAAGCTTCTGAAACTGTTTGGTGCTCCATTTGCATCCTTCTTCATATTAAATGAAATAAACAAATATATGTATAAGATATAAAATAAAATACTATACAGATAAATAAAAATGAATGTATAAATCAACATACCTTTTTAAATGCAAGATAAAAACCTTTTAGTGTTGATGTAGAACTTGAATCTGGGTAGTTGCATAGAACAACATTCCAAATATATTCATTCAACAATGTAACCATTTGTTCTTGTATTCTCATGTGAATCTTGCAGATGAATAGATAAAGTAAAAAAAAGTTAATATAATGATACGTATAACAAATACCACCAACAATAATATGTTATATTTAAAAGAAAATTATAATCTAGAAATAAGTAAAAATAATTCAACAAACTTACTTTTGAAATTCCTCTCACATTTTGGCCAATGATAATTCCCCCCAACTTCACATGAGATAATATTGTTTTGCGAAGTTTTTCGTCCTTCACTCCTTGTAATTCTCTCCAAAGTGTGATAGTCATATCTTTTGGAAGGAACTTCATTTCAGGACTTGATTTACTACAGCTACATATCAATAGTTTATAACTTTTGACCTTCTAGTTTTTAATGCTAATGTGAACATGCCAAAAATGTCATTAATCAATTCCCATATCTCTCCACTTCTAAATTCCAACTAGAAAATGTTATCCATATCTCTGAATATATCATAATTTACTTTTCTGCCTTTTGAATTGATTTTTTCCTCAATTTGATAACCTATTTCCATAAATTGTCCTTCACTTGGGTTATAGATTTCGTTGACTTTAAGCTGAAATGTGCGACCACCCTCAATTAAGTTTTTTTTGTCCAGTGATGTGAAATGGAATTTTTTGTTTTTGTTTTAATAATTCCATCCTCTAAATCCTCTCCTGGTGTAATAATTTCCCTGGTTCCTTTTGAATTTTCACTACGATCTTCACTGCTCGCCATGACTTTTTGAGATGGATCAACTTTTATTCTCTTCCTCTTCTCGGTTACCAAATTTTCTTCTACATAAGTAACATCATCAACTAGAATAGATACATTCTTGGGCATTTTTCCTCTTGGCCTTTTGTGGCTCTTCTCCTTCCTGACATCAATTCTAATCTCATCCTCAGTAATGGCAACATATTCTTTAGCTTCAACTTCAGTTTCATCTTCCTCATCCTCAAAAGTAACATGTGTAGCTTTTATAGATTTAACCACATAGACATTCTTTATTTATCCCTTGGATGTAGTCTTGTAGTATCATGAAGTACTTTTTTTTGCTTGTTTTCCATATCTTCTTTTGACCCTCAGTAGAAACCATTGAAAACATTCATAATATCTTTCTCTATAAAATAAAATCCTCCCAACATAATTGAAAGATTTTCAATAAAATTATGTCAAACAAAATATCATATGTCAATAAAAACTAAGTTATAAAAGACGTTTAAAATAATGCATAACACATAAATAAAAATAAAAATACTTATGATATCTTATGCAATCTCGTTTATGATTTGTTTACACATCTTTTTAGAATCATCTGTCATGTCATACATTGACAAGGCAAACTGATATCTAATCTTTTCATGTGACTTGAGCAATTTTATAAGTACATAAACAACTTCAATATCTAGTAGCAAACACATATCTAGTACATTTCCCAACACCTCATAACTTCCACCATCATTAGGGATATCAACATATAGATATATCTGTAGATGTTTTTTGCCTTCTCTATCTTTCACAAATCATACAAGCTCTGTATGCTTCACTTCTTGTGATTTTTTCCAGTATGAAAAGAACTTCTTATCCTTAGAGGAACTTGCTAGATTTGTAGCTATTAGCTCAGGGTGGGTTCATAATTATTTTTTGAGGACCCACCTCCAACTTTAGCTATCTCTGGTCTGGAAAGATTCACATAAATCTTCCTTGATGTCATTTTCCTCCAATATATATATATATATATATATTATATATATATATATATATATATATATCAGTAAATTACAAAAAACCAATAGCTTAAGTAAATAAACAAAATGAAAAAAAGTTAAAAATGAAAAAAGACCAAAAACATACACATTGACACCCATGATAAGTTGGATGTTAGGTTCATAAAGGGTAAGAAAAAAACCCATTCCTTAGATTTATTTTTTTACATTTGTCCCCAGTCCCTTAGTAGAATAGGGGCCAATTCTGAGAGTAGTAGTGATGAAGGGAAAGACGAATAATTTCAAATAAATAGAGATTCATGGTTTCCACTTAGTCGTAATCCTATCGACTATGAGAGCAACAATGATGGAGGTCAAGATGAAGAATTTCCAATAAATCGAGAGTCATAGTTTCCACTTAGTCCTAATCCTATGGACTATGAGTGCAACAATGATGAAGGCTAGGATGAAGAATTTCCAATAAATCGAGAGTCACATTTTCCGCTTAGTCCTAATCCTAAGGACTATGACAACAGTAGTGATGAAGGGTAGGATGATGAATTTCCAGTAGATAGAGAGTCACATTTTCCACTTAGTCCTAATCCTAAGGACTATGAGAGAAGTAGTGATGAAGGGCGGGATGAAAAATTTCCAGTAAATAAAGAGTCACATTTGCCACATAGTCCTAATCCTAAGGACTATGAGAGCAACAATGAAAAAGGGCAGGATGAAGAATTTCTAGTAAATAAAGAGTCACATTTTTTGTGTAGTTCTAACCCTAAGGAATATGAGAGCAGCACTGACAATGCACATGATGAAGAATATCCAATAAACAAAGAGTCAAATTTTCCATTTAGTCCTAATTTTAAGGACTATGAGGGTAGCACTAACAAAGGGAAAGATGAAGAATATCCTCCAAGTCAGTATTTCAAAAGCATAGAGGATCATAGTGAGGATAATATTCCTCCTAATGATGATGAAAATGATTATAAAGATGATGATGATTCAATGATGGAGACGTTGCCGACAAATATTGTATCGAGGAGTAGGAGTAGATATTTTCGTATCAATCCAAGATGTTCCAGTTATACAAGGGATAGAGAATAATATCTCATTAGAAAAAGTTATATCAATGCTCTCATTTCGAGTGAATGTTGTCAAAAGGATTTCTTGAAAAATATGTATTTCAGGTTTGCATTGGAGAAAAGGAAGAGATATTTGTTAATGAATAAAAGCATGCAAAATTCATATATAGTGGGGTGCATGCAATCTACATTGTCATGTCATGATTATCATATTGGGTGTTTATTTACCTATAGAAATAATTTCAAAATGTTTTATTCAATTGGTAATTTTCATCTATCAAGAATCCAAGAAAATTTGGAAAAGGATCCCACATTTTATTTAGAAGTAGGTGATAAATAACAATTTGGGCCATTATTAAATACTGCAATGTCATGGATGAAATACTTATTTTGAAAGCATGGAGAGTGTATGCCAAATAGAGACACAATACACAATCTAGATAATTTATCAAGATGAGAAATCTACAACTTATATACATAATATGCAGAATGCGTTGAAAGAAATGGTCAATTTATTACATATCAATATTTTGTGAATATATGGAAGAAAGAATTCAACAATGTTTGTATTCCTAAGAAGACAAGGATGGGGGGTTTGAAATACATGTGCTTCTCTTAAATAAAAAAGGGTTAAATATCAAGGGGCATAAAGAGGTAAGCATTCATAACATTATTTTTTAAAATTGTAGAGTCATCAACTATGAAAACATATTTATTAATGGATTTATTTTATATGATGTTTAGATTCCATTATCAAAGCGCTTCAAGAGCATCGTGAACAACAAACATGTGAAAGGGAAAAGTTGTACAAGCATTGAAATAAGTGTTATGATAATCCAAATAAAAATTTGGGTTTGATAGTTGATGGTATGGGCCAAAAGAAAACACTTCTACCACATTTTGTTCACACACCCAAAAATTTACACAAGGAAATTTTTACTCAGTTTCACTTGGTCTGTTGTATGGCCTTCAATGGAAAATGTTGCCAAGGGTATGCTTCACAGCTTCAAATATTCAGAGTGATGCAAATATGAAAATAGCCATAATTCATGATGTGCTTTCTCATTGGTCTTATAATCTTCCTAAAGTTTTGTATCTACAATTGGACAACACTTGTCATGAAAACAAAAATCAGATTGTTTTTCGATATCTAAATATGCTTGTTGAATTGAGAATTTTTCAAAAGGTAAAGGTTGGTGTCCTTGTTGTTGGGCACAATCATGACCATATTGATTAGATTTTCATTCATTTTTATATCACATTGTGGAGGAAGGATGTTGGGAGCTTGCCATCATTAATTTAATGTATTAAGAAATCATACATGCCAGAGCCTATTTTTCATGTGTTGGAAGAAACTGTTGACAAGAAAAGGTTTATTATAGGATCACATGGTGAGGAGAAATGCATTGAACAACTTAATGACATTAGCTTCCAATATAAATTTCGTATAAAAAAATTGATGGGAAAACACTAATATTGGGCAAGAGGTATTCAACTATTGCAGAATGGGTGATGTCATCAAGTTTGGCATTTTTGAAGTTCATTCCAGATCATCCAATATTTGCGTCAAATATATTTTTACTACAATTCGTTGCTGAATTTCATAATGCACGCAGGCAAAAGAGGGATATAAATTATTCTTATTGTTTGGAAGAAATAAAAAAATTTATTAGATATGCATATGAGTATTTTGATATTGCTAATTCAATTTGGTGGGAATCTTTTTTCAATAATCAGAGTGATATCATTTCAATAACAACAAATGAAGATATACTTTTTGAAAACTCCATTTATTTGGTCACAAAATGTGTCAAACGAACCTGAGGAAAGAAACATTGTTGAACAACGATAATTTCAATGTATTATTAATTCTTCACAGGTAGAGGAAAGAGAAATGTATATTGGTTCTAGAAGCTTTTGTGCACAACGTGAAGCCATGGAAGACCTTTATGCGGGTTCATTACATGATATTAAGGAGGGTTGCATGATCGTAGTGCTAGCAGATGGATATGCCAATGACTATCCATTATGGGTTGCCAAGGTTATAAAGGTCATTACAGAAAATGAAGATGTTGCAGGTGTTGAAGTACATTGGTATGCCACAAATACACACCCATTCAATGGTGTGTACAAGCCAAAGATGGTAATTGATAAAACAATTGTCGGAAAGAGAAAAAGAAAGGGTACAAATATAAATCGTCCCTGCACAGACCTCTTGAAATTGGAGGATGTTGACATACTTGTTTATGACTTCAATTTAACAAAGAGAGGAAATCTTCACTTTAGGATGATAGATATTTTGAAGAGGTTGCTACCAAAAGAAACAATGTTGAGATGGGAGTTTGCTAAACCCAGTCGTAGATCTAGAAGAGTGTTGAAAATGGTGGGCATGCATGTGGACTCAGATGGGGTACTAGTTGATGAAAGATAAGAATATGTAACATCTTCATTTGGATCGAGTCATTCATCTGAAGATGTGAATTCTAATGGTGTGCAAGGACATATGAGTGATTTTGAATAATTGCCTAAGACAATTTATATAAATAATGTTTGCATGGTAAATTGTAATAAATATTTTAACTTACATATGATCTTACATGAAGTTATGAGTCATTTTTTATGTTTGTTGGATAAGATGTTTTAATTATGATGAATCTATTTGTTTAGAATATCCACAATGCAACAATAACTTAGGGAAATAATTTATGTTTCATTGAATTTATAAGTATTGGTATTTTGATTAATTTAGTCATAATTTGTTCATACTGTCATGGTTGAAATATGTTGAAAACTTAAAGCTTTTTAATTCTATGGTTGAAAAACTATTAATTTTTTTTTTAATCTTTAATGTTATCGTTGAAAACAACTAGAATTTTAGTGATTTTTAGTGTCATGTTATTATATGTTTAATGACATGGATGAAAATTGTTGGAATTTTAATGTGTTTCAGAGATCATTATTTTATCTTTAACGCCATTACTAAAAAATGTTGAAATTGTACCTGGAAAAAAAAATGTTATTCTACTAGCAACATTAGTGTGTTTTTTCATTTATTTTGCACAAAAAAATTGGTTTTATTGCCAATTTCAAAAAATGTTGAAAAAACTCTAAAAAAACATCATTCTGGAATACAAACTTTTCGTTTTTGGGTTGTTTTTCATGTTTTTTGGGGTTTTTCTGGCTAGAATTCTCGTTTTGAGTTTTCAGTTCCCATTTCAAAGTTTACATTGTTAGAAGCTCATCACTTACTATGGAACAATAAAATTTTATTCTCAAATATTCCAACCTATAATAAATTTACTGAGTTAGATATGCATATAGGAAAATGATTATATATAATTGTCCTATGGATGATGATTGGGATATTCTCACACAATTTTAACAAGGATGATTCAAAGAAACAACTTTTCCAACAGAATTATACAAAGGTCAAGATGGGGCAACCTTTTGTTTATCCCTTAACTTTTGAATATCCAAAGTCTATTTTTGGATTTTCAGAGTATAAAGTTGTGAAAGGATAATGTTGTTACATTTCATGTTATAAAAAAGTAAGAGGAGACTTCATATCAAGGGCTGAATAATTTTTTAATGGGCCATATTTTTGTAGTTGGGACAATATTGTTTCCATAAATTTGTAAGATTCACTCTTTCTCCTTATAATAATTCAGAAATACTTGTTTCACGTACTTTCTTAGTTTATCATGATTTTTTTTCTTCATATGTACTTGACTTCAATTATATGAATAAATTAAAAGCATGACAATTGGATACTACTTCCTCCTTTAGATCTATCTTTGTGTAAAGATGAGAAGCGCAAATTCTTAAAGATACAATTTTTATTCGATATGACCTCCTTCCTTGAAGCATTGTTGCTATTTTCAATTTCTTAGCAGGTATTCACATCTAATAGAAGTATTATTAAAATAACATTTCTCCTCTGTTTATGTTTCCTTAAAAATGCTTAATAACTTACATGTGATTTTCAAGGTTGTCTATTGTATTTGAAAAACTATTCATAAAGTGAGTCTTTAGTTCAGTTGTGCAAATGTCCAAGTGGATGGTACAAAGATAAATCAAATTTTTAATTTTAAAATTTATAGATCACTTGGCGTAATTTTGTAACCAAAACATCTCCAAAACAACATATATAAAGCCAAATAGTATTCCTAATTATAATTTAACTTCATATACAAAATTCATTTATTTCAATTCCTATTAATAAATATAATTAAATTACTTAACAAATTATTTTATTATCAAATCTCTTTAAGTGCAAACTTTTATTAGAGTGCAAAATTTGGAAAAAAATATTGTATCCCTCTCATCTTGTTGTAGCTACTACAACAACACCCAAAACTTCACCCATTACCAAATTTTTGAGTTCCCACTTCTGTTTCGAGAAGGTCCTAAGAATTATAATTATGTTTCAAATGAATCAAACTTTGATGACTAGTGCTATCAAATCCTACTAACACCATACTTTCATAATGCATGTTGTTCATGCTCACTTTCCTCCTTTGCGTTTCTCATCCTATCATATGCATGAGGGTTGTCGAGTTGCCGTCATTTTGATATATTTTCAATTGTCGTCTTTCTATCTATGGATACACGTTTCAAATGACATGCAAATTTTGTGTCAATAGTTACAATCCACATCGTTCCTCACCCATTCAAATGTATTAGGGTTTAAGCCACTACTACCTAGCTCATCCATTTTTAAAACCATAGACTATCATGTCTAGGAGAGGGCCTAAGCTATCTTGAATTCTTTCTCATCTTTTGAATTCGCCTCTTTAACATTTTAGATTTTAAGAACATGTTTTTAAAACCATAGACTAGCATGTCTAGGAGAGGGCCTAAGCTATCTTGAATTCTTTCTCATCTTTTGAATTCACCTCTTTAACATTTTAGATTTTAAGAACATTCCATCGCATGTCAAAGTCATATCGGTTATATTGTCATATTGGGAATTAAACTCTACATTAATCCCATTAGGCCAGCTTATACACTTCAACTTCGAACTGGACTTCTAGGAAAATAAGGCAACTCTGCATATCTTATTTTTTCTCCGGGATGTCACATTGGAAAGGATTTAATGATGGATACAAGGTTGAATGTTAAATACACATTATACACTCCTTGTGGTGTTAAGGAAGACAACAAATTTATTATTTTTTTTGAAACATATACTTTCATACATCCTTATGGATAGGAAGGCACAAAGTTTATTATTTTGAGAACATGAGTGCTCCTTACATTCGAGATATCTTTGGAAAGAACATTGATTGTGTATAAATGAATATATTATGACACAATTACATTGATAGTGGTTACACTTGTTTTGTTTGACTAACCACGTGTAATTCTTATAGGTGGATCCGATCATTGTCATGCGTTGGAAATGGTATTCGTAGAAGTAGAAATCAATACCTTGCAATCAGTCCTGGAATTTGACGTCCCACAGGACGTTTTTTTGGTTTTTGGACGTATTTGACGGCCTCGGAAAAAATTTCAGCGTCAAATTGGACGTGTGATATACCCTGTAAACCGTCAAAACGACGTTTACTTCCAAAAGTGAAACGTCGAAATTTATAATACCTTATATCCTATTTATTTGGTTGAAATTTGAGACCAGCTGGCAGCAGGGTGCGGTACGCCGGTAGCAGGCCAGGACTGTGCGGTAGTATACAAGTTGTAACACGTTACACAACCCAGTTTAAAGCTCACTGTACCACTACCTACTACTATTACTAACCATTAACTAAGTTGTAACACGTTACACAACCCAGTTTAAAGCTCACTGTACCACTACCTACTACTAGTACTAACCATTAACTAATCTAGCTGCAATCCATCGCTGAAATTTACTCCGAGAAGATTTGC
Organism: Pinus taeda; assembly: GCA_000404065.3. Taxonomy (NCBI): domain Eukaryota; kingdom Viridiplantae; phylum Streptophyta; class Pinopsida; order Pinales; family Pinaceae; genus Pinus; species Pinus taeda. The sequence goes on along the minus strand of APFE031288253.1, from coordinate 15,401 downwards.
AGTTGCAAATTGCAATTCAATTCATTATTCATGTATTGTAATTTGTATCAATTAATTGTATTGTATAGGTTAAGCTGCTGCCAGAGAACGCAGATTCACCTCCAGACAAGTTTTCATCAAGGGGGTTCTCGTTTACTAAGCGCTTCCTCTGTTTAATTTGCTTATTTGAAGTCGATGGTGTTCAAATCTCTATTGCCATGTTTTAATCCGCTTGCAGTTGGTTTATATTGCATGGACCTCGTTTCTCAGCTCAGAACGGAGGGTTGCAGCTCAGGCCTTTAACACCGAAAGTCTCCAGGTAAGATTTACCTTCGGATCGACGTTTCCCTGATGGAAGAAACCATCTCTAGACTGCTTGTTTGTTGTCTCGGCTCTTAAAGTTTTTAATCTTTTCCTTCCTGATAATGTTTAAAACAGTGACTGCTTGGTCATAAGTTTTTGTCGCAATATTCCTGCACGGTTATGAAATACCTGACCGTATTTTCCTCAGTAAGAATGAGGGTTTTAGATGCTGCTTGTGAACCCTGCGGAAGATGGTCAAATTCCAGGACCGGTCGCATTACAGTTTTCCATATCTGATAAATTGCATGAATTCGGATCCGTTAATCCACGCTTTTCTGGAGATGTCATGAACAGTTGGAGGTGAACTTTAAGAGTTGGAGGTGAACTTTTTTCCCCTTTACTGTCTTTCTGGTGAATACTGATTTTGTTCTCCCTTTAGGGTTCCCATCTATGATGAAAACCGACTGACTTGATTTTTTTTATGTTTTATAGTCTCTCTGTTTAGGCTAACGTTCTGGGTAAGAGGATTTGCTCAGAGATATTTTCTGGAAAGGTCCAAGCCAGCGTTTAATACCAGGTACATATGGATGCGAGAATTACAACATTTGGCAAATGTGCAAATGATTTTGTATAAGTATGGATCTTTACATATTAAATAAATCATCTGCATTGTTTAATGAATCATGGTTTCGAATTTTGAATTTCTCAGAATATTGGCTGCATCTCTTTTGTAGTTGTAGTGACTTATATAAAATAAGTGGCACTTTGATGTGTATAAATAAGTGAGTTTCCCTTTTCAAAATCGATTTCTCCTTTTATGCGGTGAGAATCAGAAAGATACACGTACAATGTCCAAAGGTATTCTATGCAAGAACATGAATAAAAGTCATTCTACTTAATTCAATTTCTCTGATTGTATTGTGTGTTAGTCACGATAAGTTTAATTTTAAACAAATTACATTCCATTCTAAGCCAGGGTCTGGATTATCGATTCTCATATCTTGTTGTATGTATGTTACTTATGAGGTTCATGAAGTTTAAGGAAATTTTCGAATATGTTTTATGGGTTTTGTTTGCAGTGAGGTTCTTCGAACCTCACATCAATTGCCCCAAGGGTTTCAGTACTAATCTGTCTGGGCAAGCTTTTCGATGGTAATTCTACTCCGAGGTTGTTTTATGTTCAAGCTGTTTTGTCTGTGTCAATTTGCTTAGTTGCTCTTTTCACATGGTTCAGTTGAGTATTTCCTCGCTAAGATTCATTGTTAATCTGCGCATATCAGAGTTTAAGGGTAAGGGTTTCCTACTAGGGTTTCAGGGAGTCCAGGAGAGATTCCAGAGTGGTATAGTTTGACCATGCTTGGAAAAATCTACCCAGAACAGCATGCAGGAATCCCCTGCCAAAGACGACCTAGGAGTCGCGACAGTAAATGTTGTTGTCAAATCTGGTGGACGTATGTGCGATGTAAAAACTTTCCGTGACACTCACATATTTAGTAAAAACGTAAAACGAAGAGTAAAATAAAAACAAAAACGTCATCAAATTTTAATTTGACAGGCAAAAAAAATTTGAAATTCCAGGCCTGCTTGCAATGTAAGGAAAGGTGTGGAATGACCATACATATGCTTATCAGAATGCATTATACCATCATGCGACCATGTATTCCGAGTGACACAAAGAGGCACTACCATGAAGAGATCACTAACTCGTTTAAACTACTTACGCATCCAAGCTTGTCAGCAAAAATAAATTTGTTCTAGTCCTTACTAGAGACAACAATTAGACTTTCTACAGGTTTAAATTCTATTCAGTCAGAGGGTCGTGTGAAATTTTCTTATATATTTCAGAGGGAATATGCAACCATTGGTCCCGCGTTTGTTGAACTAGTCGGCATCGATGAGTTAATTACATGTGTGGGACTTGTGATACGAAATAAAAATAAAATGAGAATGACATCTGTTGGACATTTAGACTCTCTAGAAAGTGTAGAAATGGGTCTACTGCAAATGTTATCAGCAGCGTTATCTAAGGAAAATGATGTACATATTATAGGAAGTTTCAAGAGTCTTCGAAAGTGATAATTATGAGACTCATACCAAGGAGAATGCTTTGCTTACACTTCGGTCCATTCAAAATTCTAGTACCGAATGAATATTCAAGTCGTAGTCTTGGTTTGCAATTAGAGCTATTATGTTTTAGAACACAATGGGCATCTCTTCACTGGTTGCAAATCGTAGTTTTAACCTCTAAGGTCACAACCGATCAAACATGTGACTAGATAGGAAGGCCACTGAAGTTGCAAACTGAACCTTCTAGCCATAGGTCGTAATTATAGTGAAATGAGACTGACTAAAAACTGCGATTTATTCTAGGTATGGAATTTGGGATTAGGATGGCTCCCTCCCTTCATTAGTCGCAAATAAAACAAGCTATGATCAATCCTGGCAGTTTAAAATGCGACTTGCATTTTAGAGAGATGATGCGACTAGGCGATATTATTAGCTCCATAGGTCACAAAAATCACATTTTAGAGCCTGAGAGAAGCAACTAGAAAGTGTGGCCGGTGGGAAAATCAAGTGTATTGGTATATTAATATTGATTCTCCTTAACTTGATAATTTACTTGTGATATTTGTTGGATTTTTATTATTTAGATTTACTTCTTCCTCAAGCATTCACTAGAAACATGAAGATTACAAAGAGAAAGAACACAATATATAGGCTCCAAGTTAGGGAAAAACCCCACAATTGGGGAAAACTTGAAAAATCCTCTTCTTATATAATCAGATCAAAATGAGACCTTCAAGACCAAGTCCAAGAACTCCTCAAGCCCAAGTCATCCCTCCAAAATTATTTCTCAATTAAGTCAAATCTCTACAAGTCAAACATGGTACACCTCCACAAATCTCGTCCTTCTTCCTTAGGTCCGTAATTTGGCCTACAATCTTCAGCCCTGCAACAGTTGCAAAACCCTAGAATCTTCACAAGTGTGAGATAGAATGATAAAAAAACATAATTAAATTCTTTTCTTCGACTTTCTCCTTATTCCTTGCCATTTTATCATCTTTCTTCCTTAGTTGGTGCAGAGATCAAATGATTTAGTGAAATTCCAAATAGGTCAAAGTCTTCTTCTAATACATACCCTTCTCAAGGGTCAAATAGGCCTCTCCTAGGTTGACTTTCTTTAGCAGGGTCAACTTGGTATTGGGAGACAAAATTGACTTTCTAGACTCAAAAATAAATTTTCCTTCTTGTTACAAATTGCACAAATGGTCCTTATACATATGACAAAGATTGATATGCAATTCCATCGTCCTTTGACACTTTGCACCTTTTGAAAATTTTGGGTTTTCAAAAGCTAACTTAGTTTGCAACTTGTTCAACTATGAATAGTTAATTTAAATGAACTTAAAGATGAAACAAAATCATATGAAATGCAACATGGTAAAAGCAAAGAATGGAAAAACCAAGTAATAATGGAGTTTATCTAGTGTGGACTATGTCTTCGGGCCTTAGTTCAATGACAAGGCTGCTTTATTGATCTCAGAAACAAAAAGAGTATATTACAAATCTTTGACTCATATAGTAAACCTCCTTCTGGAGTGGCAATGTTTCTCCTTCAAAGAATTCTCACTCACAAGTTAACCCCCCTTAGTAAAGAGATGATGGCGTCAAAAGAAAAGGACTCGCTCACTGAATGTGGTAATAGGTCTTTGTACTCATTCTGAGATTAAAAAAGCACAAATCCAACTAATTCATAATGAAGTGTCGAAATGGTCTTTTCCCACAATCATAATAAGAATAGAATAAAATTGGCTCCTCTAATGAAGAAACAGACTCTGTAGATGCGTATGGAAGGCCTCAAAACCCCTATGTAGGATCTTCTTTGGCTCAAAAAGGCTGAAAAATGGCCAAGATAGGCCTCCTTGTTCCTTTCTCTACTATTTGTCTTGCAAATTCACCAAACTAGCAAACGAGGAAATAAATTCCTCGTTTGATAGAACCATCAAGCGAAAAATCAACATGTTTTCGATGTGAATTCAATTAGTAATTATGCAAATTATCAGACAAATAGTTGGCTACCCACAACCCAACTTTTTCCCCTTTTCATGGTCGTATGGCACTTGATGTGGCCAAGGGCCATGCACCCACCGGCTCCATTGCTCCTTGTCACGTGCAGGTCCAGGTTGTTGCAGGTTGGGTGCAACGCGCTGGCCCTATCGCCTAGATCGCCTTTGAACACTATTGTATGTGATATCATGTGGCTCGGGGTTGGGCCATGTGCCTGCCCCCTCCAAATTTCCACTATCCTATGGTCATGTGATGTACGATGTAACCCAGGGCGGGGAATAGTTAGGAAACCTTGCCGACCTACCCCCACAAATACGCCACCTGTTACATATTAAATAAAAATGGGCCAATACATTTAACAAGCGACATCAGATGACCTAGTAATAATGTAGGAAGTTTGTAATGGTGAGGTCATGGGTTTGATTCTTGCGGGGTCTATCGGTAACTATAACCAATTTTTTCATAGGACTCAAGGGCCATGTGGCGCCCCTGATTGGTCCAATCCAAACGTCATTAACCAATAAAAATATGCCATTTGTCCTCATATGGTCATGCCACATGTCAACATGTGATTGGACCATTTTTATACCATACTTGCATAGTGACATGATGACATCAGTTCCATGTCACCTATACAGTCTACTAAGTGAGAAATCTAGTCAACCCTGTAAGCTGACTTTTTAGCTCTTTGCCAAAAATTTCAGAACGCAATAAATTTCATATACGGTGTCAGATTGAGGCAATTTAAGCGTCGTTGGAATCAGAACAATGAGATCTATGATTTCGCACTAGTTTCAAGCAATTTTGAGCACTTTGATTTTTGAGCATATTTTTGATCCCTTGGATCATTCCTCCCCACTGCAAGCTTTTGAACCACCAAAAGTATATTTTTACTCAACAAGTAAGTGAGGGTAAAACTCCCTCAATTTTTTGATCTCAATCCACATTGTTTTACTTGGATTAGTACATTTGAGCCCACTCGAAGATACTCCACATTGCCTCTACATGAAGTCCTAATTCTCTTATCAAGAATTGAGTTTTCTTGCAACTCATCTTAATATTCAAGAGGAAAATCTTTAATAGATGGAATCTCAATATTCTCTTCATGATAATCAATCATTGGTGGCTCATACAATCTCAAGTTTTCCACATTCACAACAAAATAAATTTGCATATATGGTGGAAAGTCTAATCGGAAAGCATTGTTACCAATCTTCTCCAAAATTTTGAAAAGACCATATATGATTGGTTTGAGATTTTTACCTACACCTTGAAGTATTTCCTTGATGATATACATCCAAAATTGATCTCCCACTTGGAAATCATGATCAACTAGTTGCTTGTCATGCCTTACTTTATACTTTGTTGTGCTTTTCTCGAGTTGCTCTTGTATTCTTTAATGCACTAGTTGAATTTTTTCAATAAAATTATTGGCTTTTTCCACATCACTATGCCCATCTACTACAATATATTTACCAAAGATGAAATCCAAAGGAAACTTTGGAAAATAACCCAAACAAGCTTCAAATGGAAATACTTGCGTACATGAGTGCTTGACACGATTGTAAGCATGCTAGATGTAATGCAAATGGGCATCCCAAATTTTAGGATGATCACCAATATATCCATGAAGGAGATGCATTTTTATTGGTACTCTTCCTAAAGCTTAGCCATCTCATCCTTCTTCTCTCTTGTAGATGAAATGGGAGATGAAGATTCAAGAAAACCACTCTTGTGATTTAACATATAAGCAATTTTCTTCAACTGAAAAAGGGTACAAACATCGGTTATCCTATGACCACAAACTTGTTAAGTCTTGGGAGAAGCTTCAACAACTAACATTCCCTAGTTCTTTCTTCAATGACATTCTACAACATCAGGTGAAATTTCTTCTTCTCATCCTCTATTTATTCTAGCAATCTTCTTAGTTCCATTTTCTCCACTTGAAGAGAGGAATTCATCTCTTCTAGTTTTAGGAGCCTTGCATGTTGCAAGATTTTTCCCATGCTTGCAATCTGGTAAGAACCTACTTTGATACCAGTGATCTTCATGATCGTCCTCTAACACTTTACAAGTTTTAAAAATTTGGTGTCTTCAAAATTTAGCTTAGTTAGCAACTTGTTCAACTATGAATGGTTAATAACGAACTTAATATAATATGAAACAAAATCATATGAAATCCAACATGGTAAAAATGAAGAAGGGAAAAACCAAGTGATAATGGAGTCTGCCTAGTGTGGACTACATCTCCGAGCCCTGCTCCAATGGCTACGCTGGTTTAATGATCAAAACAACAAAAAGATTACATTACAAATCTTTGACTCATAGATTAAACCTCCTTCTAGAGTGGCATTGTTTCTCCTTCAAAGAAATGTTCTCCTTTAGAGAAATCTCACTCACAAGTTAACTCCCTTAACAAAGAGATGATGGTTCCAAAATAAAAAGACTCTCTCATTGAATGTGGCAATAGGTCCTCATACTATTTCTAAGATAAAAAAGCAAAAATTGAACTGATTCTTTATGAAGATTCAAAATGTTCTTTTCCCACAATTATACTGAGCATAAACTAAAACTAGCTACTCTAATGAAGAAAATGACTTTTTAGATGCATAGAGAAGGCTTGAAAACCCTTGTGTAGGCTCTTCTTGGGCTAAAAAGGGATAAAAAATGGCCAAGATAGGTCTCCTTGTTCCTTTCTCTACTATGTGTTTCACAAATTCACAAAATTGGCAAACCACACAACAAATTCCTCCTTTGATAGAACCTCTAGGTGAATAATCGGTGTTTTCCATTAATTGTGCGAATTATCAGATGGTTATTTGGGCACCCAAGACCCAATTTCCTCCCAGTTTGAAAGTTGTATGGTGCTTGATATGGGTAGGGGCACGGGCCAGAGGCCACCCGCTTGCCGGCTTCACCGCTCTTGGTCATGTGAAGGGCCATGTGGCCGTAGACTGGACACCACACGCCGACCCTTATATGTGGCCCACCGATGGTTATATTGTGGTTAATGTGATTGAGGTTGAAGATTAATTCCTGCCCCACCCACCTTTGAACATAGTCATATGTGATATCATGTGGCTTGGGCCTGGGCCACGTGCTTGCCCTCCTGCCTGCCCCCCTGCCTTTGCACTATGTTGTGGTCGTGTGATGTACCATGTAACCCAGGGTCGGGGCTGGTCGATAAGTGCAGATTTATGTGCAAAATGTAATTTTTTCAATAAGTTGTTATGTCACATATTTTTCACTACATGTGTTTTTCTTGTCATCATGTACTATATTATTCATTTTTATTGAAATCTACAATTTTCTTGCTTCATTTGTAGATGGGTTTCATCTAAAAAATCAATAAAGAAGATACAAAGTATTGGAGAAAACAATTTTCTCATCTAATGTGTGAAATGAAAAAGTATCTACCTCTAACAATTTTCAATACACAAGAACACTACCTCATACACCAAGTCGAGGGGAATGAAAAGTGTGGATCTATAAACACAAGATCAATGTGGATGGTTGAGAGGGACTTGAAACCACTGAAGGCTTTGGTCATACAAAGAGCACATCCTAAGAGTTATATGTTAGAGGAACATATGGTATATCAAACCATGACTTATATTCATCAATATAGTGATGAAATAGGAAAAAGTATTAATGTATTAGATCACATTTGGGATGTCAACTCCATGAATGCTTCTGAAAGGGAGAACCTATCGGTGAAAGGTAGGATGGGCAAAGTGAGATGTAAGAAGATAATAGAGATTTATAACACATTTGATTTATTTGTTTTCATGTATATCGTACTTAGTAATTTTTAGTTTTCTTTCTTAATCCATTATTATGAAGGTATAACATGGTATATATTATATATATATATATAATATATATATATATATATATATATATATATATATATTATATATATATAATATATGCGATTTGTTTTATTTTAATACAACTGGTCGAGAGTGGGACACAATACATTTATCCATTGTGAACAATAAATATTGGATGAAGCTATGGATTGAACGATGAAAACAAGCTAATAATGGTAGGTTATCATGGTATGGTGTGTCTTCATTGATAAAATAAGCTCAACATAGTGGAGATACCAATCTTACATAAAGTGAAATTGATTTAGCATATAGTTTAGAAGATTATCATGCAAGCATATTCACCCATACTATGTTTTTTTTTACAATTATCTTGATGCATATGGCATGTTATTTTCTTAATTTTCAAATTTTGCAAGTATAAATATGCATGTGTATCAATTGACAATGATTTTTTTATGTGGTTGATGTATTGCAGTTGAAACACCACAACAAAATATGGTGCAATGGCGGAAAATTTCACATCAAAAGGTCATATGAAAAGATGAAAACTTCTAATAGTGTGATAACTATAGTATTTCAAGTTATCATTGTTTCCTCTAGAGGTGACATGCATCTAGAACTCTTTGAGAATCGATACTATGGGTATTTGCATGATACACTTGAGTGTGACTTTGAATCCTTCAAAATAGTTATGTTCGATGTCAAATGGTTTAGGCTATGAATCTATGAATGTGACCCTGATAGAATTGTTATTGAGCATGCTAACAAATTTACCATGGTTGATACAAGGAATATTGAATTAGGACTAGAGAAATATGTTCTTCCAAGCCAATGTGAACATGTATTTTATGTACACGTTTTACGTAAAGAAGGTTGGTCATATGTTGTTAAATATGATCACAGAGGAAGGCTAGTAAAGTATAATGTAGCGAAAGGAGAAGAAATTGAATAAGAAGATGATGTAGAGGAGAGGGGGGTTCATGCAGTGTTAGATGAAGATGTGGAAGAAGTTCAAGGAATATATGTTAATCAAGACAATTCTACTTTGGATGAACTATACGATATTGACATTACGTCGGATGAAGAACTTGAAGAAGTTGAACCAAATCTAGAAGAGCATGTTCTAGATGATGATATAGATGACGATGTTGATGATGATGATGCTGATGATGATATGGTGAATCCTTTGTACATGAATTCTGAAATGGATGATACAAATGATGAGATGGATGAGGAATAATATTAATGATATGAAAATTTTGAAAAGTACAAGGTATCTATTTATTTGTTTTCAGTTGGTTTGTTCTCTTTCATTCACCTTAAATTTTTATTTTCCTCGTTTTTATGTTTGAATGTTATCTTGTTTCTGTCAAATAAATTATAATATATAGATTGGGTATGTGGAATTGAGAGAGATGTGAGGGGGGAGGGGCCATATGAGCTTCCACCTTTGCATGGTTGGCCTTGTTAAGTAGATAATATATTATTCTTGAAAAGAAGAGAAGCTCATTTACATTTATACCATAATTCCCAATTTTCACTTTAATGGTTCGTTAAGTAGACGTACATGACGAGTCAAGAGACAAGTGAACCAAGTGACATGACGATCATGCAGATATGTGAATTAAGGTTGGCCCATGATTTCCCATGAATTTTGTTCCCACCAAGGTGTATCATAATGATTTTTAGAAAATTAACTAAATTAATGTTTGTGTTAAAAATTGGTTTATAATTGATTGATTATATAACATGGATGTACTAACAAATGATAATATTTTTTTGTCATGATTGATGAGCCAATCATTTGTCTTGACTGATTTGCATAGTAGGTGGAATGTCCACACCGTAGAAACACCCGCATGAAGGTGAACCGCCTAGGTTCCATTGGGGCCATAATGAGTTAGGCATGCTAGGACATCCGTCCAATAGGGGCCCCATGCAAGGAATGCACCTGTTAACCTACATCCAATGTCCAATGTTATAATCCTGTGCCACTTGTCCTCTCAGTGACCATTTACCATCTCATTGTTCTAGGGCACACTCCCAGTGTGCAATTGATTCCATTTGTCAATGATAATGACAAACAAAATCCATCCTTGACCTTCCTTTATTTGATACATAGTCCCTTGGGAAATATAGCCACCCCCTTCCATGCAATCACTCACCTTCTAAGTTCCTTGATATCCCCTATACTGGGTGATCCATCCTTTGGCAAGGCTTTCTCACATCAGAAGATACAAAAACCAAGACATATACCTGCATCGAAACCATCATACTGGTCATAGAATGCTCACGGAAATCAATGGACATTATTAGGTACCAGTGTCCCACAATGGTCCTACTCCTGAAGTACTTTACTAACATACTACTACATGTTGTAATCCATTTTTCCAATGCTGCCAATCCTTGCAGTCAATTTCAACCACCCAACTAGGCATTTCCATGCTTTCCTATACCAAGCACATAATTTCCATTAGGAAAAGGAGAATTGAAATAATTTCAAATCATACCTCATTGGTGGCCCATCAATAAGGTAGACTTGCAATTATATTTATTTCCTGTCACAACAAGTCAAACCAGATCTTTGACCAAATCACCATGTATAATCATATCACATCTAGTTAGCTCAAAACACAACCATCATAAATCAAAATCATACATCACATGTAACCATCATAAATCAAAGTAATAGATCACATGAAAATATAAAACTGAAATAAAATACTGATAGTTATCTTTCCATGATTCTTTGATTATTCCTTTGTTCTTTATCCTTACCATACACACACTGAATCGGTTTCCAAACTCAGCAAGAAGCTAGTGCCTTCTCTTTAAGAAACAAGGGAATCCGAAGACTAGATCACCTCATTCCTCAATAACATCAACAAGGGCATCCATAGACTAAACCACCTCAACCCTCAACAACAACAAAAAGGGAATCCAGAGACAAAACTACCTCAACCCACAATAACAACAAGAAGGGCCAAACAATACCATGCCTGTCTATCCCATCACACCATAAAACACATACACATACACAATATACAATGCAACACATATACTTGAACCTGGTGCACAAAAACACACATACACCTACACCTGGTGTGCAACACAACACATACATCTACACCTAGTGTACAACACAACACATACACCTACACCCAGTGTAAAACACCAAACATACATGTACACCTGGTGTACAACACAATATATATATGTACACACCGTATAATACCATGAATACACATGTCACTATACAATGACTGCATAATACTTGTAACACCATACCAAATATACACAACACGACATGTACAACATGGACACAATTCGACATCTACAACAATACCACATGTACAACATGTACACAACACCACCTGTACACAGTGCCACTTTCACAATGTGTATCTAACACCACCTGCACAACACGTGCACAACACCACATGTACACCGCACCACTTACACAATGTGTACACAACACTAGTTGTATGACATGTACATAACACCCCATGTACATAACAACATCTGCACAACATGTAAAGAACACCACATGTACGCCACATGACATGTACCACATGTACATAGCACCACATGCACACAACACCACATGTACAATCATGCACACCACACCATATGTACACAACTCAGCATGTACAACCTGTACACTGCACCATATGTACATTCACCACATTCACAACATGTACATGGAACCATATGTACATAGCACTGCATATACAACATGTAATTAGCACCATTAGTACCCAACACTGCATATGAAATCATGCACACAACACTATATATGCAACATGCACACAACATCATATATGCAACATGCAGACAACATCATATGTACACAATACTACATATGCTACATGTACATGACACTGACACTGCACATATTAAGACCACACTTTCCTTACCAAGAAACCTTTCTTCTAGTGTCTTATCCATGCTTTTCCTAGCATGTCGTGGATCATACTTCTTTCATTTTGTTGATGTATCCTTCAACATTACCTGTCCATATCATAAACATAGACATATGATAATCACATAATATCAATTCACATCCACATGATACTGACCTCATAGATCTGTCAGGGCTACTCTTCCCACTAGGTTTCTCAAAACTGAGAACCTCTTCATGCCATTCACCAACATAAGCAATCATTCCTTCACAAGAATGATCCTTAATGACTTTCACATACATACATACACACACACATACATACATACATACATATATGTATATACACACACACACACACACACACACAGACATTAGGATAATCATGATCACCACATAATTACTAGATATCATAAGGTCAATGTTAATATAACTCCCTTTATTTGTTCACAACATGCACAATATTTAGAAGAACAATTCCCAACATAGCCAAGGCATATGACACCTCAAATATATTTACCTTAATTTTCCTGTTACCTTTCTCATGACTTTCCTGCCACCATCCATTTATCCCAATGGACCCCAAAAATCCAACCGACTATCATACTCTTTCCTTCAGTTGCCCTTATACATGCACCAACTTCATCTAGGTCTTACATTACTGGTCGGATACCACACATCTCTCCCCAAGCTCGATCAACTTCCCTCTTTCCTAACCAATTCCCAAGACCCTAAAACATAAAAGGCAAGAACAAGAAACAAAGAAGAAGAAGACCAACCAATAGCAATACGACACCACAAACAAAGTGGCATCGACATGCACCAGACATAATAAAAACTGCAAGTCAAGCACAAACAAATCACAATAACCAAAAACACAAAACTAGCAACAAACACCAAAAATCAATCTCCATGGCTTCCCACTACTTCCAAAGGAAAGATCAACCCGATCCTTCTCCAAGATTTCATGGTAGTCCCTTTTCAATGCAATTCCCTATATCATAGTGCCATAAACACATAATTATCAATGTATAAATAAATATAACAATATACCAGTTATCTTATCTTGTGGTTCCAAGCACGTTGCCTTGTGGCTGAAAACACATGTCATCCACATGTTCCAAATATCAAGAAATCATATCTATCAATTTGAAATCAACCTTTACCAAGTGTAACAACCATGTCAGAAACAACAATCAACTCACATTCATCGGTCATAATACATAATGCTACAACTATCACCTACTTACACTCAAGTACATATTAGTTGTTCTCAACACATATGTGTTAGTGCAACCATCTCAAACAAGATCATTCCTTCATGCAATCTTATATATACAAATTCATATCATGCAACTAATCAAGCATTCAAACAAAATATAGACGACATAATAGACACCAAATACTCAAACACCAAATAGATGACCTAATCAAACATTCAAGCACCAAGTAAACGTCATAAGAAAACTCATACCAAACATGCAACATATTCAAAGACTCAAACACCAAATAGACAACATAATCAAACTTATACCTTAATGTATGTTAGGTGAGGCTATCTTGTCTGCACAATCAATCTAGACTAACACGATATAAAGTCACAAGATATCGCCTCAAACATAAGTAAGGTCATGATTTCCATATCAATAACAAGGTAACATGTTCACATATTAAACTCATAAAAAATTGTAATTAATGCATAAAAATCACATATGCATAGTCAGTCTAGATTATTATGACAAAATATCATAGGCATACCGCCTCATACTTGAATGGCATAACTCTAACCATCCACCTAGGCAAATTCAAATTGGCATGATACATATAACCTCAAGATCCTAAGTACAATGATGATAACCATCATGCATACAACCACAATGCATATAAAAACAAGTTACTATCCTTCATGGCTAACCGACACAAGTACATATGATCACACTAATTAACTAACATCTATCATACATGTAACCGCAACAACTATATACTAAAAAACATGTGCACAACCCTAATGCTTATAACAATCATTTACCAATATGCTTGCATGCCAAACATTCAATACCTATATGATGATGTTCTCTTACCTCAAATTATAGTGTTGCAACCTTGCTCTAATGATCTACATCTTCTGCTCTATCTCAATAAAATTTCATCCTCATAACATACCAATGGAATCATTATGCCATAAACTACATGCAATGACCTCATGCATGACAACCTTAACCATGAACACATGCATCTAGCCCATCTAGACCAAGTGTTAAACCATGCTCCGATACCACCCTTTGGTATTAGATATCACCTAAAGAGAATGGAAACCCACTCTGATACCACCTTGTAATGTCACCTCCTCTCACATCTACCCACTTTCACCGGCTTACCTGGGGTAAACATGAAATGAGGGGTTACTATAATATGATTCAACCTCCTAGATCACCTTAAGGAGGTGGAATCAACATGAGAAAATCTTATTGACCTTGCTCAGGAGTTGCAGGACCCACATGAGCTAAACCACCCCTCCCTGACTCAAATTTCCTTTTCACTGGAAAAACCTCTAGTTAGTCCCATGACATGGGAATGCATGCGGCTCAGAACCTCTAGTCACTGCCAAAATTACTGCAAGGGAGAGATTGTAGTCTTTTTCAGCTAGTTATGTGCCATACACTACAATATTTAAGCCACTTTTTCAAGGCTAGCCTCCAAACCACTTCCTGAAACTTGATGAGACCTTCTGAGATAATAAATGACACCAAGACAAAGCCTCTAACACAAAAATTGATCAAGGAATTGACCAAACCAAGCCCAACCGTGCCATTCATTCTATCAAACACATGATGAACATGCAACCTATAGGTCATGAATGCAAGTCTAAACATAAGGGACTGAAAATTTATCTAAGGTTTAACAAGAAAGGTCACTACCTTCTCTCATTAGCTGTCTTAACACCAATTAGGTGTTGCATTCATTATTCATTTAGTTATGAGTGAAAACACGAAAGTAGCCATGACTAATATCTGTCATAAAACCATGCTTATAACCATCATATTACCACATAATAACAATGAGAGAACAACAATTAAAGCCACATAATCACCAATACATTTCCTTACCAAAAGAAAGAGAAACTTAGCTTTTATTAACCATAGGAAAATCCCAACTGAGTTCGAGATTTCCACGTTCTACCCGACCATAGATTGGCTGAACCAAATATTTCTTTTAGACAATAACCCCCGTGCCATGTTCCATGCATGAATGTAGGATTTCATGGGATAAACCAATCCATAAAAAACCAATGGAATCCAGAGGGTAAACTACCTCCA
>APFE031288250.1:5444-16623 GCA_000404065.3 Pinus taeda | reverse complement strand
AGCCACCAACTGGCCGGGGGGCCAAGATGGCGCCAGCCCAGGCCGCACCACCCCAGCAGTCCACCCGCCGCGCCACCCTAGCGGCTCACCTACCCTCCCCACTGGTGGCTGTGAAATTCTGGGAATCACCTAGCCACTAGCCAAGCGGGCGGGCAGGCAGTCGGGGTGGCGTGGCCTGGGCTGACGCTACCTCGACAGCGTGCCCGCCCGCCCTGGTGGTGGCTGGGCAATTCCTTAGGTAAGTTTTATTATATGGAATTGAATTTCAATATGTTATTTTTCAATTAATATGTCATTGTACTAATTTAGTTCATTATTTCTTTTGTGCTTGATAATTAGGTACAACACTAGCATGTTGCCTTAAAAAACGAAGAAATTGCATTGCAATTGAAAAAGATCCAGTACAATGCAATTTCATTTAGCAAAGAATTAATGCTCTTCAATTTCTTCCAGATGCAATGCAAGAAATTGGGTTGAAGAAAGGGGACTCTAGTGAATCACATGTGGCAAAAAAGGCAAAGGAACCCCAACCACTATTACATGGAAAGTTTGGAAAGAAATACATTGGGAGATTCATAGACATCAAATATCCATTAGAAGAGGAAAATGAGCAAAAGGAAGCATAAAATATTGTGGAAGAAAACAATGATGAAACTCTAGAGGACGAAGAGTTTGGATTACGTGACATTGTTGATTAAATTTAAGTTATGCTTGAAAATCAAGCTTTGCAATGTTTTGACTTTGACATTTTATGAGAAGAATAAACACTCAATTAAGGTTGTTATGCGTTCAATATTTGTAGTATGTGATTTTCGCATTTATTTTTAAGTTAATCATTATTTTTTGAAACAAAAAGTGATTATTATTATTTTTTTGACATGAAATTCATAAAAAAAAATATTATTTAACCATTTTTAGTTAAAATTTCGTATAAAAATTGTGATTTTTGACATGTCCAATTCTAGCAAAAAATTATCAAACATGTAGTTTTTTAGTTATATTTTATGTTAAAAATGGTTATTTTATATCCATTGTTAAAAAATATTGCTTTTAGAGAACAATTAATTCTGGATTGCAAAATTAATTAAGGATGTATAAATATGTAGGAATATCGAAAATTCAAAATATTGGACCTTCTAATTTAAAAATGCAAAACAATTAAAAACCTCACTACAAAAAAATTAAAATTAAAATAAAAAACAAGAAAATATGAAGAAAACGACCACTTCAAAAATGATCAAATTTACAAAATAATTATTTACATTTTATACATTAGAAAATTTAAAGCCAAAAAATAGGTCTTTTAAAAAAGGGTCTAATGCAAAATACCCACTTTTTGAAATGAACATGAAAATCACTACCATTCTAAAACGTAATGTACATAAAAAAAATTAATATGTTTTAAAAAAAACATGTGTGTTCTGCATCACCCCTTTTCAAAACCAGGTCACTTTTTTGCTATCTCTATGAAACGGGTAACTGTATCAGTTCCCATTTCAAAGTTACATTGATGGAGCTCAATAAAGCCATAATCAAGAACATGTATCCCCTACCAAGAATCGGTGACTTATTTGACCAATTGAGCGAAGCTGCGGTATTTTCAAAGATACAATTGAGGTATGGGTACCATCTTGTATGAATTAAGGATGAATGCATCCACAAAACAACCTTTGAGAATGAGGTATGGACATTATTAATATTTGATGGTATGATTTAGACTCACCAATACTCCAACAACATTTTTTGTTTAATGAATAATGTCCTCATCCATATTTGGGTAAATTTGTATCAGTATTTATCAATAACACCTTTTTTAATTCTAAAAATAGGGAAGAACATAAAGATAATTTGACAACAGTTTTTTAATTACTAAGAGAGCATGATCTTTATGCCAATATCAACAAGTGTGACTACTTCTAGTCACAAGTTTAGTTCTTGGGACACATTGTTTCCAAAGAAGTAGTAGTACATCTAGAGAAGACTAGAGACATCATGGAGTGGTCTAATCAAAATGTGACAAAAGTCAGATCTTTTATGGGATTGACTAGGTACTATATAAGGTTCATTTGAAATTTCTTGAATATTGGACATCCAATTGTATCATTACAAAAGAAATTAATTAAATTCCAATAGACACATAATGTGCAACCAACTTTGAGAAATTGAAAATTTTTCTCACACATGCACCAATATTGAGGATAACAAACCCATAAAATAATTTTGTGGTATGCACTGAAGCCAACAAGAAAAGGCTCGATGGAGTGCTAATGTAAGAAAGACAAGTTGTTTATTATGAATCAAGGAAGTTGAATGAGCATGACAAAAATTATGTCACTCATGACTTGGAATTAGCAACAATAGTGCATGCATTGAAAATATGGAGGAATTACCTTCTTGGAAGGAATTTTGTTTCGAAGTTAGATCATTAAGGGTTGAGGTATCTATTTGATCAACACAAGATGAATTCAAGATAGGAAAGGTGGTCATCCTTGATTAGTTAATTTTATCCTGAAATAAAATACATCAAGGGAATGGAAAAAAAAAGGTAGTAGATGCATTTAGTAGTAGGATACAAGTGGCTCATGTGGTATCCATTGGTACCGTTGAGGTTGAAATTAGAGAAAATATTAAAGAATAAATGTATTAGGATGAGCACTAATAGTAAGTAAAATAATTCTTAGGAAAAGATCCAGAAGGAGCAATGAGTAAGAATTACCCTCTCACAAAGTATGGAATGTTAAACTTCAAAGATAGGTGGTTGTTGCACTAAAAATTGTCACCTTGACATTCTGCTATCTGTGTGAGTTCATTACCACTCATACTTTCCTCCTCTGCAAGTCTAAAACATCGGTTCCTCATATCAAGCCTTGAAAATAAGAGAAAAGCTCTCAAAAGTTTTTAAAATTCTGGTTCCACACTTTCTCTTTGTCTTACCTACGATCCCACACCTAATGGTCATGTCTCCAGTGCACCTGACCGCACTGTCTCTGTGTTAAAGGTGCAAACCCCTGTAAAAGTTAAAAAGGTGCAAATATATTATGAAAAAACTCACTTTCAGTTATTTCTAGAAGCTTCTGGAAGGAACCTTGAGGTGGAAAGTTCGCTCTTTTAAGGTTCATGTATCCCATACCTTAAGGAGCTAATCCCTTGATGTGAGGAGCTTATTCCTTTGAAAGAGGATTCTATCCCTTCATAGGTGGACCTGTAACCTCTTTCTTTGCATTATAAAAAGAAGCAATGAGCTGGTTAACGGGTTAGAGTTAGAATCTTACTATTTTTTGAGGGAAAATGTTGTTGGAACTTATTCTTCTTTAGTTGAGTTTTTATGAGGAGAGATTACGTACCTCTATGAATCTCATTTGGAAGAGTGCAAAACTTGTCAAAGTAAAGGAAATTCCTGTTTCAGACCCTAGGAAGAACTTGTTCAACATCAAGGCTGAAAAAGTTGTAAAGTTCTTCTACTATTCAGAGTTAATACAAATATATTTGTTTTTCTCAATAAGCTGTTAATTCATGGTTTATTTTATGGATTCCTTGATCACCATAATAGGCATGATTTATAATATTTGCTATGCAGGTTCTATTTGATGTTTGCTTGTTTGTGATTGTAGCTCTTCAAAGATAACTCTTTCGAACAACTGGAGGATGACTACAACGAACAAGCACTGGATCTAAGGTAGGATCTTAACACCTTCGTAGTATTTACTTATAAATCGCATATGTCTAGAGAAAGATAGGTTTGTTTTTATATTTGTTGCTAGACTATATTTTGATACTAGGGAGATCGATCTTGTTCGCAAGATCGATTTAGTCAAGATATACATCATAGGGTAATAGTCAAAAATTACCATGGTTTTGCGTAATAAGATGTATTGATGAAATCTTTGGACAACTTGGACAGCTGCCAATGTCAATTTCTCCACATGTGAATATTTAAGCTCAGTCGGATGCAAATTTTGACTAAGATAGTAAATCACATGTTCGTTGTTGAATTCATCTTCCTAAACTAAAACCATGCCAATGGTGGAATGAGAGTGGGCAAGATACAAAAAGTAATCCTAGTTGTAATTGGGAGGATGTAGTAACGATGCATGGGTTAACATGTGTTTAAGTGCATCAAAAGATTTATTAGCAATATCATCCCAAAAGAATGGAATATTCTGTTTTAACAACCTGGTAAAACCTTTCGTTATCTCAGCGTAGTTAGGAATGAAACGACGTAAAAAGTTTTCTTTCCCTTGCAAACTTTGGAGTTGGCGAAGAGTCGAAGGAGGAGGTAGATTGATGATAGCTTCAACCTTCAAGGGATCGACATGAATTCCAACCTTTGAAACGACAAATCCCAATCAGTGACCTGTTTCTACACAGAATACACATTTGTGTGGATTCAACCTAATTTGATAATGCCTACATCTCATAAAGATAGCTCGTAAATGAGTGAGATGATCAGCGCTACGTGATGAATGGGCATGTAAATCATCGAGATAAGGCTACACAATGTGCTTGATGTCATGAAATGTGTCAAATACATCCGAGAAAAGTTGCTGCTATGCAAGCCGAAGTTGAGAAATTACTTCACGCAGGTTTCATTTATCCAATTCCTTTAACCGATTGGGTATCAAATATTGTTCCTGTCAACAAAAAACAAGGAATGATAAGAATCAATCATGCACATGCACCAATATTGAGGATGAAAAACCCATAAAATAATTTTGTGGTATGCACTGAAGCCAACAAGGAAAGTTTCAGTGGAGTCCTAATGTAAGAAAGACAAATGGTTTATTATGAATCAAGGAAGTTGAATGAGCATGAGAAAAATTATGTCACTCATGACTTGGAATTAGCAACAATAGTGCATGCATTGAAAATATGGAGGAATTACCTTCTTGGAAGGAATTTTGTTTTTAAGTTAGATCATTGAGGGTTGAGGTATCTATTTGATCAACCCAAGATGAATTCAAGATAGGAGAGGTGACCATCCTTCATTAGTTAATTTTATCTTGAAATAAAATACATCAAGGGAATGGAAAAAAAAGTAGTAGATGCGTTTAGTAGTAGGATACAAGTGGCTCATGTGGTCCATCAGTACCTGTGAGGTTGAAATTAGAGAAAATATTAAAGAAATGCATTATTATGAGCACTAATAGTAAGTAAAATGATTCTTAGGAAAAGATCCAGAAGGAGCAATGAGTAAGAATTACCCTCTCACAAAGTATGGAATGTTAAACTTCAAAGATAGGTGGTATATACCTTGTGTGGGCGACTTGAATAAGCTCGTCTTTGATGAGTTTCATAAAATACCTTATCTACTTCAGCCTACTTATAAAATGATGATAATCGCCATGCAAATGATATATTATTGTCCAAATTGGAAAAACGATATGGCCGAAAATATTTCTAGATTCTTAGAGTGCAAGCAAGTGAAAGTGGAAAGTAAACATCCAATAGGATTGATGGAACCAATCCCCATTCCTAAATGGAAGTCGAAATTCATTCCTATGGAATTCATCACCATAATTCCAAATTCATCTAGGTGGCATGATTCCATAGTGGTAGTTGTAGTGGTAATACTATCAATTCTACACACAAGGCAATTAATATTTCTCATATCTTCATGAAAAAAATATTTATATTACATGGTATTCCCATGAATATGATCTTAGATAATGATGGTAAGTTCACCTCTATTTTTTCGAAAGCATTATTTGTTGGTTTTGGGATATAATAACATTTAGTACATCAAATCATCCTCAAATTGATGGAAATACTAAAAGAGTAAATAGGGTGATGGAAGACATGATAAGAATGTATGTCATGCATCCACCAAAGAGGTGGGAAGAGTTTCTTTCTTTGGTAGAATTTTCTTACAGTAATGGGTACCACGAATCATTGAAAATGAGTCCTTTTGATGCTTTGTATGGTAGGAAATGTAATACACCTATCAGCTACAATAATCTAGTGAATAGGGTGCATATTGGAATTGATATGCCAAAGGAGATGAATATGAAGTGATTGTTATTAGATAGAAATTGAAAATATATCAGGATAGGTAGAAGATCCATTCATATCAAAAAAGAAAACACAAGGAATTTCAAGTGGGGGAACATGTTTATCTCCACATCATACCAAGGAAAATTTCACTGAAGATTGATTCTTGTGCCAAGGTGGCATGAAGGTTTTGAAGATGATTTCAAATCCTAGAAAGAGTGGGGTTAGTGGTGTACATGATGTTTTCCATATTTATTTATTTAAAATGTACACGATGCTAATCATGTTGTTCATTGGTCTATGATATAGGTGGAATATAGGGGGAAATTCCAACTAGAACCATAATGCATTCTAAATCAGGGGCAGATAGTGCTCCGAAATCGTGATTGGGAAAGTCAAGGTGCAGTGGAAGCACTTTAGACCAGATGAGGCTACCTAGGAAATGATTGACTAGATGAGAGTGTCATACCCATTTTTGTTTCTTGTGTAAGTAAATGTAAAAAGGGTTATGTATAGAAATATTGCTATTAAAATTTGTGTCTTGAAATAGAACACTATTGAATGCATGTTTGAGCATAGAAAACTAAGGGTGATGTTCATTTAAGGGGTTTGGGTTTGTGATAGCCCTTTTTGCTACTCGTCTTTAATTTTCACTATGAATTGAAATTCATGTAAATAATGTGGAAATGTAAACATTGAATGGGTTTAGAAGAGTGGACATGGATTCAATGTTTAAGGAAAAGTTGCTTGGGGAAGTGGTTGAACTTAGGTTGTTCCTTTAATATGCCACCAATTTTTATGACTAGGTTTAATGGCCTACACAATAGGAAATGAGGTGGAGTATGGGATTCATGATTGGAGGAAAAGCCCCGTACCACCTCTTCCCTCGAAGGGTATGTTGGGTGGTTAATGCATAGGGGGGAGAATAGGTTTCCCAGAAGAAAATAAGTTGAGAAGAAAACAAACGATGCACATAAATAGAGAAGTGGGTTCAAAGAGGATACATATTGAGAAGACATGGTTGTGATTGGAATGAAATAAAAACATGTGATAGTGTGTCACGGATGCATGTAAGTTGGGCTAGGAATACGATAATTGTAAGCAAACTCTCAAGAAGAAGAACATTAAGAACAACATTGGTGGAGGAGCAGGAACATGCTGAGGATTGTGGTTGAAGAGAAGTGAAGAGAAGTAGAGGTAGAGACACTATGTAATTTGGAGGCCTGTAGGGTTAAGCAGTTGGAAATACAATGCCTCTTGATTCTTGACTAGCAGAGTGAGTAAACTCTATGTTTTTTGGATACTTGCAAGGTTATCATGTTGAAATATAATGTGTTATGGGTCCTTATTCAACTAGGTGGAGACACTATGGAATATGATCATGTATTAAATAGGTGGAGACAAGGTGAGCTATGGATTCTTAGGTGATCTTATTGATTGGCAATGGTGTGAATTCCCTTGAGTATTTAACTCCCTAGACTCTTAATATAGCTTGGGGGTGCTAACTGCAAGAAATTTTGCAGTGTAGTTGGCCTTCAGTTGGGTGGAGAGTTGAAGTTCCTCACTCAGTTGCTAGTCATTAATCTGTAGAGATAAGTTTATTTACTTGTATATCTATTGACATATTACTGTTGAATGATGTTTTTATGGGTTATAATACTGAATGTATCAATCTTTCTCATGGAGGAATGTGTTATTTGCAATTTTCTATAAAAAGATGGATTATATGAATGTTTTCATGGTTCGAAGGGATTTGCAGATCCCTATGATTGTTGATACTTTCTTGAGTATAGGGTTGATTACATAGCATGTATGATTAATTTTTGTGTTTAGCCTACTGTCAATGTTTGTGATTCTTATTGTTTGATATGTTACGAATATAATATATATTTTTTATTTATGGACTAGTGAAATTCTATGTTTGATGTTGTTGGGCATGTTATATTAGTGGATTTGATGGTTCCTATTTGAATCCATTATGTGATTAATGGGATGTTGTCATACATAAATTTATATTTATGTCTTAATTATGTTTTATTTGAGTTTGATAACTGTTGGTAGGCATGTAGACAACTTTATTTCTCTTATTATGGCTATGTTTAATGCATGTAAAGCTAGTGTTGAAATGAGAGTTTCATTCTTATAGGACTTAGTGTTCTGAGTAACTTTGTACATGAATGGAGTTTGGGCTAGGTCCCTAAGACCCATAAATTTTTTAATACTATGCATCATAGATATCTGGAATTATATCCAGTGCCAGATGAGCCTTTAACATGATTTTTATTTGGACCAAATACATAGTGGGCTCGATGAATGTATCTGAGACGTTGGACATCTCTTCTGATTTCCATTCACATTTATGTGGAAGAGTTGGATTCAATTTGGTTTGGATATGCACACAAGATGTATTTTCAATAGTATCCAGTGTGGGGCCCATTTTGGAAGCCTAGGGGGTTAGGACTAAATATTCTCTTGATTTGGATTTTAAGAAATATCTGAGTTGGGGCCCTTTAGCGAAATTATGGAACATGGCTATATTAGTTTGTAAATAGTGGATGCTTATGGGAATCTATGGCATTCAATGGTGAGTGAAAGGATGTGAGTCTAGGAGATCTAAATGTGGTCTAGGCTTGGATGGGTTATGGACTAATGATGAATCAGGATGTATCCAGGGATCCGAGGGTCAAGGGGGGTTTTCCAATTGCAATTTTCTTGTTTACCCAGATATCCATAGAGGTCAGATACAAAGGAAATTTATTTTTTGCATGAATAAATCAGGCATAGTGGGACCCACTAATGAGGATGATGTGACAAGTGTGATGGATGGATTGATGCCATGGAGGTAGTGCTTGCATAGCACACTGACAACATGACACATTGAATATAGAAATGACCTTTTTGGATAACCAAATGACTATGTTTTGAATGAAACTAGGCACCACTGAAGGATGCAACGTGGAAAGCTGCTAACAACTTAATGTCATTGGGATGTCAACGAGATATCGTTAAGGTAGGCTGACATGGAATCTAGAAACCACATGGACACATAGGAAGTGCCATGTCACACACTACATAATCACATACCACACCCATTGGAAGGTTTATGAGAGTTTTCTTCTGCATCTTGGTATGATTAACAAGATTCGTGATATAAACTTTTCCATCAACTAATACGCTCATGCCTTCTATTTAGTGTTGAGCTCATAAGAATCTTTCCTAGATTTGGGTGTGGCTAAAATAATATGTAATGGAGATTTGTCTATTAAAAATGTGCCAACACTTGATAGAATGTGAAACCCCGTTTCACTATCAGGATGGTAGGGGGGCCTCACAATTAATACAAGCCACCCATATAATGGGTAGGCCATGTGGAGCCAATCAGAATAGGGGGAACAATGAGGGCTTTAACTACATAAGGGACATATTGTTACCCCCCTCCCCTTTGTTAATGATTGGGAGGGAAAAGGGGCCTCATAATGGATACAAGTCGTGACCCAAATCTAAATGGTCATGCCATGTCCTTGAGCTACAAGGTGTTTTGCTACAAACCATGTGGGTTCCACATGGCACTGCGTAATTGATCTATATTCAAGGGATCATAAATTTCAATATGGGAGTCATATTGAAATGAAATGTATATCACTTGAAAGATATTGTCGATTTGTATGTGGTTGTGTCATCCAAAGTTAACTACACTTACTTTGGTAAATAAGGAAATTTTCTAACCCCATTTTAGCAATGAGACCATAGAGGTTGGGTTAATTAAAAATAAAAACTCCCATAAGCCAGGAAGACTCAAAGGGGGTAGGAGGGAGAATTATAGGGTACAAATATAAAGGAATATTACAATGAAAGGTTTTATCTAACATAAAAATAGACTAATAGAAATGTGATAACTCAATATTTAGGTCTTAATAAGGGGTTTTAAGGTTAACAAGGAACTTATATAGGGCTTAACACATATGGATTTATCAATATATATTTTTTTCATCCATATCAATGCTTTTAGAGTGGAAAATTATATGCAATAAACTTATAGGTTTCTTTTTATCGATGGTCCCAATTTGGAAAATTTCATGTGAAAAAATTTATGAGTCATTTTGAGGCCTTAAATGACTAATATTTATGGTGTCAAACTTACCATAATAATATATTCGATAATATACACATGGATACCTTTCCAACATGCAATAATTTCCTCAATCAAGCTCTTATAGGAAAGTTATGCCTCCCAAAATTTGACCTTCCTATCTCAACCATGACAATTCAAGAGAATGCCACATCATCCCCTATTATTTATTGAAAAATGGCTATCCATGTGATCAAGATAAAGAAGACTTTATAACATTTGATATTGCAACTATATTTAAGAGTTGAAGGAGTAAAACTTAACCACTAGTAGGCTATCAAGCGTTATAATTGGGCCACTAAGAGGAAAATGGGTTCCATTCACTTGAAACACATTTTCCATAAATGAGAATATTAGTTGAAGGTGGATAGAGAGAGAAAAAAGAGAGTTTTGTGTATTATAGTAGCCCACAAACCAATTGTCTCATTCCATTGTACTTGCATCCATTTCCATTTAGACAAAGAGAAAACATTGTAGAAGTTCTCACTGTAGATCACCAGATAATGCAATATACTAAAAAAAATGTAAACTTTGAAACGGGAACTATAAACTCAAAACGAGAACTCTGGCCAAAAAACCCCGTAAAAACATAAACAACAGTGCTAAAAACGAAAAGTGTTGGTGCTGGAATAACACATTTTTTTTCTAGGGTAAATTTTCAACATGTTGTAAAAATGGCGGTGAAAACCAATTTTTTGTGCAAAAATTGTCCAAAAAACACCCTCAAAACAAAGTGTTGATGTTCGAATACCAATTTTTTTTTTCAATGGTAAATTTTGTGCAAAAAAACACCTTCAAAAGTAAAAGTGTTGACGCTGGGATAACAAAAAAAATTTCAAGGGTAAAATTTCAACATTTTGAAATAATGGCGTAAAATATTTTATCATGACCTTGAAAAACATTAAAATTTCAAAAAAATAATGAAAACATAAAATAAAATTAAAATTAAAGCAATGAAACAACACAAAACAAAAAAAAAATAGCAAAACATAAATTAAAATATACACTAAAAACAAAACATAAAATAAAAATAAAAAACAAAAAAAATCAATCATAAAAATG